>RJWM01026820.1:0-27448 GCA_004363535.1 Dasyprocta punctata
GCGTTTGTTAACACACAGCTTCCAGAGTCTTCCTCAGAGGGGATAGGAAAAGACCTTTTACTGTCTCTGTCCTCTCGAGTACTCTATTCAAAGTGTGGCTTTGTGCAAACCTCTGGGTTAAAATGGTCTTCCCTTGGAATTTTTAACAGATTTCTTTCTCACTGTATTTGAAATTTCATTGTTGTTGTAGAGAAAACTGATACTGGTGTTTTGTGACAAGATCTATCTTTTCTTTTAGGAAGGTATTTAAAGTTTCTTTTTATTCACAGTCTTCAAATACCTCAAGATACCATGTCTGAGAATGAATCTTTCCGTGTTTATTATTTCCTACCCTAGAAACTCATTTGTGTCAGGAAAAATGTTTTTGTGAGTGTACCTTAAAAGATTAACTTTTTTCTCTCAATTCAATTTTCTTCTTTTCTCTTTAGACTCTGTTATTTTTATATTAACTTTCCTTGCTAGGTCTGCTAATCAAGATCTTTTTTCTCCATTTTCCACTCTTAAAGAAGTTCCTCAAGTTTATCATTTAATCTTTCTAGTAATAAAAATTTCAACGTTTTTAATTAAAAGTTTGTGTACATATATATAGGATACAGCATGATAATTCAATACATGTATACAAAGGATAATATTCAAATTGAGTGAGTGAATTAGCTTAAGTTTTTAGAAACTCTACCTTGTTCTTCTCATATTTCTTTTTATTTAGTGTCTGAAATTGCTATTTCATTGGGCTGCTAGTTTTGCTTAGGCCTCTAAGATAATGTAAGATTCATAAGACCTTGAGCTTTGTTTCCTTTATCATTACTTTATATCCAAAACCAAAACACTGAGTGCCTCGTAGAATATTCAATAAATATGAGGTATGATAAAAATAGTGAATGTCTAAATTAAATAGTTTTATAGTAATAGACATATTGCCAATTAAGCCCCCTCAAAATATTCCCTTTCATTTTGAACACACTTATGCCTTCGTTCTTGCCACTTTCTGAAGCAGATTTGGAACTCCTCTTTTGTAAATATTTTTAGCTGTACTGTCTTGATGCCTTGATATCCTGAATTGATTCAAAATATTTACCTTTCATAATCATTTTGACTTTGAAGAAGAGCCAGAAGTCATACAGTGCCAGATCTAGTGGATAAGGTGGGTGAGGACACACTGTAGTGTTTTTACGAGCCTGTCTTTCTGTTGGGTGACACTTAGCAGCAGCACTCATTGAATATTGATCACAACTTATAATAACACTCATGAAATAGGACTGCCAGAGCTGCCTTCAAAAATGGCAAGAATGATGGGATAAGTGTGCTTGAAACCAGGAGTAGTATCTTAAGGAACATTAATGGCAATGTGTCTTTTACTGTAATACGTTTTTCTAAAAAATTTAGAAATTACCGTGTATTTTGATAGCACTGATATCTTTGAATAAGGATATTTACTATGACTTATCACACATTTTCTCCACTTGTGAAGTTCCTGTTTTAAGTTTCTTTTTGCTACTTTTTTACTATTTGACTTTGTTTGTCATTTCATAGACCTTTGTAAAATGCCTGGTGATCTTTGGTGTTTGTTAATTATTAAGAATGAGGCTCTAAATCTGCTAATGAGAAACTTTTGCTTGGTTGGGACCTTCAGTACAGGGTAATCAGGCAAGGACTTAGTCATTTCACTGCTGAAAGCACAAGTGTCAGTTTTGATACATAATTAAATTTCTCTTAGGCAGATCAATGTCCCCGGAGAGGTTCTTCAGGTTCCTCTCTAAAATGCTTGGCTCCCAGTATTATGGGAGTTGAACAAGCAAAGAGGGTGAGCAACTTTTCATTATTCAGTCTGTAGACTTTAAGGTAGCTTACCATTGACCTCAGCCTTGTCTGATGTTCAAAACAACACTGGGATAACTTCTGCACAGAATCGACCTCTGGTTTTCTGGCCAGGTGAGAAGGGGTAGGGTGTTGGAAGATCTAACTGCTCATTTGAGACTTTCAATCAATCTTTCTGTTCTCAGCCCTATCCCACACTCTTCCTGTGTTAATTTTCTGTTGCAACTACAAAAAACTACTGCAAACTTTGTGTCTTATTAGAATATGACTAAGTGAATTATCTTACAGTTGTGCAGGTCAGAAGTCAAGTATGGACTGCTTCCTTCCTTGAGGCTTTATCTTGTTTATATAGCGTTTAATTTGTTCTTATTTTTAATCCAATCTGAGATTAAATTTGAGGTTATCCATTTGCTTACAGTTATTTGAAATGTTTTATTTTAAGCTTTGTCTCATTTTATATTGCATTTTTAATGCTTCCTCATGTTCTTCCTTTTGTTCCTTACATAATGTGATTACATTTGTATATGTCGATTTGCCAAGTTTAGATGATAGTGCTGAGTTGTTGCTAACAACACAAGGATATTTATGAATTTGAACTTCCACATTCTTAATTGTATAGAACAAAATCATTTCAAAAGCTGTATTTAGCCTCGGTCCTATATTGAATAAGTTGTGCAATATATATATCCTTTTGAAATATGAATTTGCAATTCCTGTGGTTTTTATATTATCTGAATTTAATTTAAGTTGTTTTTGTAAGGAGGGACTGTGGGTGAGAACTTTCATCCTGAGAAATCTTTTTGTTGCCTTCATAAATGTACAGTAAATTTGATGAAATCTTTTTTTTTTTTTCCTCTTGTCTTTCTGAGACAGAGTCTCGCTGTGAAGTTCAGACTGGCCTTAAGTTCACTTTGTAACCCAGGCTGCTCTCGAGCTCTCAACGATCCTCCTGCTTCAGCCTCCCTAGTGCAGGCATGCACCACCACACCCAGCTTTGATGAAATCTTTTATAACATACTACATCTAGCTGTAGACACTATCCCATGGCCTTCTTCTATCCTTGAGTTAGATCGAAAAACATGTATCCCCAACGTTTTTCACTTGACAAGTCTCAGAGAGCCTTCGTAGCTATGGTTATCTAGATCTCTCTTGCTTTCATTTTATTTTGTTTTTGTTTTTGTTTTTTAAAACAAGGGGTTCTCTTTCTTTCTGAATCTTCATTCTGGGTAAAAAATATCTTTTATTGTTTTTTCTGTTTTTGATTTTGCTATCTTTAGAAACGTCACAATTGAAGACATATTGTCTCTGTATCATCTATGGTATCATCTCCTCCCTCACATTCATCCTTTTATTACATTGTATTACATTTCATTTCTTAGGATTTTTCAAAGAAAGCTGCTATAGTTTGAATATGATGTCATCTCTGAAACTCATATTGAAATTTAATTCTCATTATAGTATATTGAAATGTGGGACCAGCTGGGAAATTTAAGAGGTGATTTGAACTCTGTGCTAGTGAATGTGTTAATGGACTAATGGGTAAATGGGTCATCTCAATGGGTCTGCTATAAAAACCAGTCTGGGTCTCTCGGGGGTCTCCCTTTCTTGAATCATGTACCATTCTGTGCTGCTGAAGACTCTGCCAGCAAAAAGGCATTAGAAGCAGCTCATCCACCTCAGAGTATAATTGTGAGACAAAATGAACCTTTTTTCTTCATAGTTTATCCAGCATGGGGTATTATAATGTTTACAAGAGAAAACAGACTAAAAAAAATGAGTGTTTCCTATTTCACTGACTTTGGAAACAGATTTAATTTTACTTCTCACTGTATCTAACAGCATTTATTCCTGTTATTTCTATTGATTTTACTACATTTGGCTTTTCTTCTTAATGCTTCTACCTCATGCTTTTATATTCTATTGCCTTATTTCTCAAATTTGTTCTCTTTTACCCATACTTTTAGTTTTATTTCTACTTTTTTAAACATTAACCTTTGGTTTTTATTTTTCTCACATTTTTTTTTAGTGCATGTTAGTTAAACAGATTAATGGTTTTCATTCTGGCAGATTTGCACACGCATGTAACGTATGTTAATCATTTTCCCTGTAGCCCCATTGCCCTACCTTTCACCCTAATATCACATTTTGAGGGGTTTCGATGTGTATAATGTATTTTGATCATATTCATCTCCCCTATTCCTACGCTTATACCCCACCCCCCACTCCTGATTGACCTTGTAATGCTTATTTCTTTGATAGTATGATGACTACTTGCCTGATATTTTCTTCTGTTTCTTAAGATAATTCTTCTTTGTATTATCCATTTGTACGGGATGTTTCTTTCTCTCTCCTCCTAAGTATCTGTACATGCCTGTTAGGTGAAATTTGTGTTGTATCTTTTAATATTTTTATTCGATGATGGTAACTTCTCTGCAGGCTGCATTTGGCTCATGAAGAGTGTGGAGTGGATGGAGGATGAGGACTGAGGAAGAACCAGCTAAGACACCCAGAAGTTTAAGATCAGCTTTAAGACATGTAGTGCACAAAAACCTATGGAGCCTTTCCCTGAACCAGGTCTCTCCTAAACTTTTGGTTTTTCCTGATTGCAGTGGGATGGTCATCTATGTGAGCTCTGAGCTCAGTCTCCCTTTGTGGCTCTTCATGAAAGTTAACAGACCACAAATGTTTGTGTGCTAGTTTGGTAATTATGTCTATGCAGTCAGTCCACTCTGTTTAACACTGCAAAACTGCTCAGTATTTCCCTTATGACACTCTAGTTTTCTTAATATGACATATTAGTTTCTCTGGGTTGCCTCAACAAATTACTACAAATTAGGTGATGTAAAGGCACAGAAATGTATTCTTTCTCAATTCTGGAGGCTGAAAGTCCAAGATCAAGGTGTTAGCATGGTCAAGGCTCCAGGGGAGCTTTCCCAGCTCCTAGAAATTCTTGACATTCTTTGAGAGAACTATTAAGCTCTAGAACCTCATCTATTACTATTTTTTGTATGTTCCCTTAATTTCTCCAAATATCTATATTTTGTAAAAAATTCCTTATCATTGTTAGTTTGGGATAGAATGATATCCTGTGCTTGTTCTCCCTGGAATGGCCTTCATGATATAGTTTTGTCATGTTGTTGGGAAGCATTTCAATGAGGCAAGTGAAGAAAACATACATTTGTACTACCACTTAATAATTCTTGATAAGCGGGCTGTCTGCCGTGCCACGTTTAAGAAGTAGTCCTAGCTCTGTGCTCAATTTGCCTGTGTCTAGTAAAGAAATGCCTATAAGCTATGAAATCTTTATACACTCTGTCCCTCGAAAGAACCACCAATTTATTTTTGTCCCCGATTACAGTTGCAATTGAATCTAAATAGTTTGGGATTTTTTGGTCATCAAACTACAAGTTGGCACATTGTAATTCTTGTGTAAGTGTACATTCAGTATTTCAAAATATAAGGATTTACAACGAGATATTCAACAAAACACACAGAATGAAGGAAGTACAAAGTTTAGAATGTTTCTAACATTTTTACAGCAAGAATCCTTTGTATTTGTGAGAACATGAAGAAATGATGTCAAAATTAAATCATTAAAAGAGTAAATATTAAACTTTTTTAAAATTAAGAATCATGTCCTTCAAAATCTCATGGTCTAAATAAGGGAAGTTACTATTCTTTAGGAATGAATGGCATAATAAAAATATTAAAAAGTTTGAAAAATCACATTATTGAGAAAGTAAATGAAAGTACTTGAGAATCATTAAAATATTTAATAATTTCAGGCATGGGTATTTTAGAGAACCTCAAAAACAGAATAATGCTAACTTGAACACATAATTGCAATCTATATTTGTAGTCTTGGCTTTCTAAAAACATATCTACTGAAATGCAAATGCTACTTTTGGGAAGTGTAAAACAAATTCGAATAATTATTGATGAAGCATCAATTGCTTTATGTAAATAGGTGGAATGATTTTCTTTAAATGTAAAATACATTACTTTGAGAGAGTTGAAAGTTTGCATTTTCTTTAATCTTAGGAAGCTGACACCAATAAGATCTGAAATGCCACAAAACATTGTAGTCAGTGATGCTTCAAACTACTGATTTCACTGAAATATACTGATGTAAAAAGCTTACTGAAATTTATTCATATGTCATAGCCTAATGTTAGGAAGGAATCTTGGAGTCTTAGACATAATTTTTAAAAATTCCAGATGTTTTAATTTGGCACTATCTAAAACAAGATTTTCAATCACTTTTGCACTTGATCTTAGCTGAAAAGCCAAGAAGCATTGATTTTCAATAACTTCTGGAATAATGTAGTAAATAAATAAAATAAATATTAATAATTCAATATTGAAATCGATAATTTTGTATTTACTACCACTTATCAAATAAGCATGAGAGAATTTTCCAATATTTCTGAAGACACGAGAAATGAAATAATAAATATTAGAGAAATATTGTATTTGTACCTAACTAGGTAGTCTATAAAAGTAGAGATGAGAGGTACTTGGAAATCATGCCATTATTTGAAGTCATAGCCGGGCATGGTGGCACGTGCCTTTAATCCCAGCACTTGGGAAGCTGAGACAGGAGGATCCTTGTGAGTTCAAGACCAGCCTGGGCTACAAAGTGAGTTCAAGGCCAGCCTGAACTGCATAATGAGACCCTGTCTCAAAAAATAGGGCTGGGGATTTAGCTCAGTGGCCTAAGTGCCTGCCTGGCAGGCATGAGGTAGTGAGTTTGATCCCCAGGACCAAAATAAATAAATAAATGAATAAAATAAAAATAAGTCATAAAGGATAACAATAATGTGTGAGAAAAAATTTTTGGAAAATTGGGATACTAAATATCTTTATTGATATATAGTTCACATGCCATTAAATTTATCTTTTAAAAACATAAAATTTGATTATTTTTAATGAAAAAGAAATGAGATTTAGAGAAGAAGTGATATTGATGCTAAACTGTAATTTGGAAAATCTGATGTGGAAAAATAGGGAAGCATGACTCTTCTGACAATTTTTTTTTTCTGTACTGTTTTGCCCATTCTGGGTCTCTTCCATTTCTGTTGTAGGTCTGGCTTATCCATTTCTACAAAGATGTCCTCTGGAGTTTTGATAGGGATTGCTTTGAATTGGTAGATCAACTTGGGGAGAATTGCTATCTTTAAAATATAGTCATTTCATTCAACAAAAATGGTATTCTTTCAGGTTTTTTTTAGGTTTTCTTTACTTTCTTTCAAAAATGTTTTGTAGTTGTTGAGAGTACATATTTCACACCTCCTTAATGAAATTTAGTCCTATTTTATTTTCTTCAAAGCTGTTGTAAATGGGATTGTTCTCTTAACCTCATTGCTGGATTTCCTATTGGTAGTATATAAAAACACAATTGATTTTTGTACATTATCTTGTATCCTGCAACCTTGCTGAACTCGTTCATTTACTCTTGTAGATTTTTAGAGGATAGCTCAAGATTTCCCACATATAAGGCCTTATCATTTATAAATAGCAAGTTTGCTTCTCCCTTTGTAAACAGGGTGACTTTTATTTAATTTTCTTTCCTGACTGGCCTGGCTAGAGCCTCTGATAAAATTCTGATTAGAAGTAGTGAGAGCTGTCTTGTTCTTGACCTCAAGGGGAAACATTTACTCTTCCATAAGTATAATGCTGCTTGTTGCTCTTTCCTATATGTCCTTTATCAGGTTGAAAAAGTTCCCTCCTATTTCTAGTTTATTGAATGTTTCTCTCATGAAGGTGTGTTTAATTTTATCAAGTGCTCTTTCTTCATCTACTAAGATGATCCTGAAGTATTTGTTCCTTTTTCCATTAATATGGTATACACGGTATGATCAGAACACACTGTGGATGTTTAAATTTTAAAAAATTTATTATAATAAAAGACATATTGCCATTAATCCTCCCCAAAGTACTCTCCCTCACTTCAGAGACACTTACCCCATCATTCTTACCCTTTCTGAAACAGTTCTGGAAGTCCTCTACCATGAGTGTCTTTATGAGGCCATTCACAAAATAAAGTGAATGCTGCTGGTTAGTGCCATTCATCAGAAAGGCAGGCTGTTACAAATGTTATGGTGTGTCTTCATTCTCCTTATTCACTGAATGTGGCACCATGTGATTTCTGGCTTTTTCTAACGATGAAAGGTAAGCATTTTGAATCAGTTCAGGACATTGAGGCAGTCATGACAATACCACTAAAGATGTGAAAGAAAACTTCCTGCTTAGAAAGTGGGAAGAATGATGCAGTAAGTCCATTCAAAGTAGGGAAGAGTATTTTGAAGGAAATTATTGGCAATATGCCTTCACTATAATAGAAAATTGTTAAGTTTAATCGCAATATTTTTATTTTCATTTTTTATTTATGTGTGTTTACAGTACACAATGATTACACTTATTGTGGGATGTTGGTACATGGATATAACATGTCTTAATTCTCCATGGGTCCCTTTCCCCTCCCCATGCACTACACTTTTCAGAAGTACCTTGCATTGCATTACTTGATTTTCAGATGTTTGGAAATTTAGTTTTAATAAATAATACTTCACCAGAGATATCAATATTTGAACTTTATAAGAAAGGAATTTTTCAATTATTACAACTGACATAGCAATTCAATGAACTATCACAGTGATTGAACATAAGATACTAACATTCTATTCTTGACATCTGTCAATACAACATTATATGTGATTAATATCATCAATAATGGAATAGTCTTACAGTAAAGCCCACCTATACTTCATGAAAAATAGTGACAAATCTTGACTTTATCATTTATCATATTAATTTACTCTCTTTAGCTGTTTGTTTAGTAAGGATGCTTGTGTCAACTCAGGTTCTTAGTAAAATAATTGAACAAGTCCCTTCCATCTACAGCCATTCCTCTAGAAACTGCTGTCCATGTGAACATGAATGCATTAGTAATACTTTGATTTCTCTTATTTATATAACAACAAATCTATTGAACAATGCCATCAAGTAGAGCAGCGTTGTTTCATTTTATTCAAAAATCTTAGAGACTTACTCATAATGAAGGTACATGTGGTCAATCCATAGGACCATGCTCCTTGAGAGCAGATACTTAGTGTGGTATCTCCAAACTGTTGACTAATTTCTGACACATAGAGGCTCTTAATAAACATTTGTTTCATGAGCAAATGAAATTAATCTCTTAGTATTATGGTATAAACATGAAGTGTCCCCCAAAGAATCATGCACTGATCCCTCAGTGCAGCAATGTTTTCAGGTGGGCTAAGAGAGGTAATTGGATCAATAGGGCACTGACCTCATTTTATCTCATCTGTGGATTAGCCCGTTGATGAAGTCACAGCTGAATGGGCTTATTTGGAAGTCCTACCCAGCTGGAGGAAGTAGGTCACTGGGGACATGTGCTTTTAAAGGCTGTATCAGGTGTAATACAGTCCCCAGCCCCTTCCTCTCTCTCTGGTTCTATTTGTTTCTTTGTCTCCAGCTGCTATGGGGTGGAACTTTCTCCTCACATGTCCCTCTACCATGATATTTCTGCCTTGGAGCTGTCAAACATAGATTGCAACCCCAAGAAAATGCCCCTTCTCTTACAAGGTATATACGTCAGGTATTTTGTCTCCGTGGTGGAAAGTTGACTAACACATTTGGTGCACTAACCTAGTAAGCAATCACAACAGGAAAATAAATTAAGTTACCATGACTAGCTCTTGGCAAACCTCTGCTTTCAGGTGCATTTAAGTTATGATCTTTACAATTTTTTCCCACAGTTAAATATAGTTTCGTGTGAACTGAAGTTCAAACACTTGTGAGCCTAAGAAACAAAACTCAGTCTTAGTTATAGGACTATAGAAGGAGCTGGAGTCTTGGTTTATTAACTCTTCAATAAACTATCACTATGAATTAATGTTTGTTGAGTAAGTAAATTCTTTCTATTTCCTCTAAAAATTTAAAGTAAAACTCTTCTCTGCTTTATTTTACTTTGATTTTTTGATCCTGAAGCCGATGAAATAAGAACAGGCATACTATTATTACATGGTAGGTTAATTCCAACTAAAGATTATTCTATGATTTTACTTTTAAAATTAAGTCATCTGAGAAAAGTATAGTGAAAAACAAAATCCTAACATTTAAGACTATAAAGGACATAGTTCTTGAGGCACTTGTTCCTCAAACATATTATCCCAAAATATGGAGTACTTTGAACTAAAATATTTCAGAAAGGCCTCAGAAGCAAAGTGTTCAAACTTCTTTAGTCTATCTCCTGTCTTTCTCTTTCTCTTCAATAGCAAGCCATAAAATCTAGACAGGTAACTTTTTCCTTTCTCCCTTGAAGACATTTATTCCAAAGGGTCCTGCCCCACACACAGGGAAAGAAAAGCTATACAGATAAACTAAGAAGAATCTGAACAAACAACCCTTCCTGGGATTCCCCCTTCAGTCTACTAACTTTAGATCATACTATTTTGTCCAGTGATATTTCTGCATGGCTGTTTATTTCTTATCCTCGGAAACTTTTCCTGAGTCTTCAGGCCTTTGTTTCTGAAGGCTCATGTGTTGCATAAAACTTTAATTAAATAAACTTGACATGCTTTTCTCCTGTTAATCTGTCTTTTGACAGAGTGTCAGCTATGGCCCTTATGATGGATGGGGGAAAGTATCACCTCTTCTGCCTCTACTTAATTGAGTAAGTGTGTTGTGAAATGTCCACAGAAAGAACAGGAGTGAGGCTTCTAGTCACTAACTGGATGTGTGATCTTGAGTGATGTGTGATCTCTCATTTCTTTGTAGTCTTAGTTTTCTTACCAGTAAAATGAAGGCTCTGGACTTGATAAACTGTGCGACTCCTTCTGCTCTGAAGTTCTAAATAGCATAGATTCAAAAACTCATGCCTGTAACTGTAAAATCAGATGTCGAAACAGACATCAAATGAGAAAACATAGGGGAAGATGCAAATTTCACATTATGTTTTATATCTTATTTGAGATTATCCTTTATAAATAAAAGAAACAGAGCATGGACTCAGTCTGTCTTGCATTTGGAGTCTGTCCACTTTTTAAAAAAAAAAACCTGACCATGTATAATACAAAGAATTTAAGTCAATAATGTGGTATATCTTTATGGCACAATGGGTTTAAAATTTATTTAAGAACTTAGTTTCTGCCATTTATAAAATGCGATAAAAATATAACAAATGTTTAAATTACAAAACTTTGTAAGAGTAGGAACACATTGCCATTACTCCCTCTCAAAATGTTCTCCCTCGCCTCCAACACACTTATGACATTGTTTTTGCCACTTTCTGAAGCAGTTCTGGAAATGCCTCTCTGTGTGTCTTTAGTTGCTCTGTAGTGGCTACCTTGATGCCTGAGATCAACTACCTTTCATGATCATTTTGGCTTTGGGGGAGAACCAGAAATTGCATGGTGCCAGATTCAGTGAATAGGTAGATGAGGATACACTGAAATGTTTTTATTTGACAGCAGTTGCCATTTGATCAATGAGAGTTGATGAGAAAATATGGTGAATACTTAGATTAAAAATTTATTACAGTAAAAACACATTGCCATTAATCCCCTTCAATAATCCTCCCCTTTCTTTCACATTTATCCCATCATTCTTGTCAATGTATTTTTACTGTGTCAAGGCTTTTTTTTTTTTTTTTTCAATTTAAGCCTTTGTTCTCTCTTTGTGTCTGAACACAGCAGCATCTTCTAGCCTTTCTTGTTAGTGCAGGAAGCAGTTCCTTAGTCTGGTTATTCAGTGTGGTACTTGGTTTTGCTTTTCTCATTCTTTATGGAGAATTGATACTGTAGAAGAAAAATTACAACACTGTACTCTACTAGGAAGAACAAACAGGAAAGGAACCAGTTACATGTAGGAGGAAGGATAAAAGGCACTGCTCAAGTTCCCTTATAGCTGCAACCGAATCTAAATATAAAAGGGTTACTATGACTACAAAGGCGGTACATTTGAAAATGGATATGAAAGTCTTTTAAACTCTAATTGCAATTGGAGGAAGTCTGTTGTTTTAAACTGAAGACAATCCCCCTACCTCTTCTAGTACTTTATGGTTTCTGGGTGAAATCTGATTTAAATGAAGCTCTTGACTTGCGGAATTGAAGAGTTTTGAGCTCCTGCTTCACAACAGTTCCAACATTATGACTCTTGATTCTTCATTTCTTCAGAGTCAGCACCACAGGACCCCCCCACCCCATTTTTATGATGAAGAATGGGCATATTGATCCATTAGAAAAGTTATTAAGGTATAAATCATTCCTTCTGAATGGATTCTTTCCAGATCTTGTCTCAGTCTCCTAAGAAATAGCCACTGCTTCTGTAGTTAAATATAGATTGTGCTGGAAGGTGCCTGAAATAAAACCACCATGATAGTGTCAGCATTAACAGATGACACAGATGCACTTGAATCTAGTGCAGTATTCTCTCTGTGACAGGTTTAAGTTATATGTATGGATCCTGATTTTTAAAAGCATGTGAGTAATTGAATTAAAACTCACTTTATATCCCATAAAAGAAAAGGGTAACATTTACCTAAAGCAATACTGAAAGAGCATTTAACCATAGAATTGCTGAACCTCAGAACAATAAGTCTAATAATAGGGGTTTCTGATATAGTGTGGGAAATGAACATTTTAAGGTTATTTAAGGAGACTTTTCTGTCTAGATCACAATGAGAACTTGCAAAGAATGTCCCTGACCTCCAGAGACTGAAATATCCAAGTCTCACATCTGGTCTAGTTATGAGTCTTTGTTACATATTTATAGATAAAATGAATTAATGAATATATATTTCCCTTTTTGTTTTGTTCATTTGTTATTACTTTTGTAATTATGTGCATTTATTGCTTAAAAACGTGCTAAGATTTTCTGGGTGGCGGATAAGCTAATTTTTATACATTTCTATATTTATATTACAAAGCTACAGTGATAAAAATGACATGATACTGGAACAAAGACAGACACGTAGATCAATGGGACTGAACAGAGGATGCAGAAACATCGAGCACCTGATCTTTGACAAAGAGGCCAAAAACTTACACTGGAAGAAAGCAAACGGTGCTGGGAAAAATGATTCTGCACATGCAGAAGATTGAATCTAGACTAATATCTTTTGCCACATACTAAGCTGAAATCAAAATGAATTAAAGATCTAAATATTCAAACAAAAACACCTAATCTGTTGGAAGACAAAATAGATAAAACTCTTGAAGTCATGGATGTTGGCAAGGACTTTCTGAACAGACTCTCAGTTGCACAGGAAAGTACTGAGAATCAACAGTTGCTATCGTATCAAATTAAAAAGCTTCTGCCAAAGAACCAACCAACAGATAAAAAGAGAATACACAGAATGGGAAAAAATTTTGTCAGCTAGTCCTTGGAGGACCAATATCTAGAAAATATAAAGAACTAAAAACAAACAAACAAACAAACAACAACAACAACAAAAAAAAAAACACAACTAGACTCCCCAAAGAAAAGATTCAGTCAAAAAAACTGGTATCTGAAATAAATAGATATTTCTCAGACAAATGGCCCATAAATACAAGAAAAAATGTTCAACATTTCTGGCCATTATAGGCATGAAAATCAAAACAATAAAGAATGGCCACCATAAAGAAATCAAATAGTAATAAGTGCTGAGCAAGGGCTTGGGGAGAAAGGAGTCCTTCTACACTGTTAGTGGAAATTCAAACTAGTACAACCACTATGAAAATCAGTATGGACATTTCTCTAAAAACTAGGCTAGAAATTCCATTTGCTCCAGCTATTACCCTTCTAGATATCCTCCTGAAAAAGTTCAGGACATAATGTTGCAATGATACATACATACCCATGTTTATAGCAGCACAATTCATAATAGCTAATTCTTGGAAGTGGCCTATGTGTCCATCAATAGAGGAATGGGTAAAGCAAATGCAGCATTTATACATAATGGAGTACTATTCTGCTATAAAGAAGGATAAATTCAAGTCACTGTAGGAAAATGGATGCACCTTAAAGGCTATACTGTTAAGTGAAATACATCGGGCATGAAATCTCAAATACTTCATGATTTCTCTTATATGAGAAAACCAAAATATAAATAAAGGGCAAAATAACAGATAGATAATAGAAAATAGGGAGATAGTTTTTTTTTTTTCAAATGGGAAGTAGACCAAGGGATGGAAGGAGGGGGTAAGGAGGGGGAAGGGGACAAAAACAATTGTGATGAGTTGTGAGTGTACCAAATCCTCATGACGAATGTATTCATTATGTACTGCAAATATGTACTAACAAAATATAAAATTTGAAAAAAAATCCATCATCTACATATTTAAGAAAAAACCCCACAAAATTCTATCAGATATTCCTATCTTACAGGATCAGATTAAATGTTTTTGAGATGTAACAAAGTAAAGGAAATAAAAACTTTAAAAATTTTAAAGGTTAAAAAATCTACACACATGGATGAAGATTGCTTTCTCAGTATACCAATCAACATCCTGTAGAATATTCCTCATCCAGCCCTTGGAGCACAGAGATCAGATTACTGGCTAGAACCACAAGAAGCAGTAGGAGAAATATAACCCTGAGCCCCATGGAAAGCATCCTAAAGAAGGCTTTTAGGCAAAGCACAGTTTCAAAACAGCAGATTTTCTACCACAGGGAGTTTGGATGTCCAGGGTAGAATTATTTCAGTGCATGAGACTGAGCTGGTTGTGTATCAAATGACGTTCACACATGTGGCATTTTATTTAATATATTAATGAATTGCCTGTTCATAAAGTCTGGTTTTTAAAAATGTGCTAAATAGGAAAGAATACAGAGAACTGTGATTAAGCCAAGAAGTCCCAGGAAAAATAGTAACTGTATATCAACAACATGAAGAATTGATCAGCTCCAGTAGTCATAGGTGGAAGGTGGAAAATAACTTCCAAAGGCTCATCAGCTTTACATACTTCATAGCCAAGGAGAAGGGGTGTGTACCAATTGGCATGTGTCCCAAGATCTCAAGATTCTAATGTCAGAATAAAAACTAATTGAGCTAATGGATCCAGGAAGGTAGCTGATATTAAGAAAAACCATGATAAAATCCATTGCTTTTTTGCATACAACCGTGACTTTTTAGAAACCAGAATGGTCAGTGAAAGGCAACCATCATAGTACTTTGTAAAATGATATAATAACCAACATTAAGGATAACGTCAGCAAGAAATATGTGAGAGCCATAGAGAGAAATGTTCTAAACTTCACTAGACAAATAGGTATACAAAATACTGTTCTACAATATATCTGTTGTTGCACAATATTTCTTTTCCCACTTTTAAATCCAAAATTAAATATGCATACTGGGAACATCTCAAATAACCTAAATTTTAGAAAACAAAATCCTTTTCCCTAAACTCCTCCAGCCTCTTCATTCTCCAGAGGTGCCACAGTTAACAATTTGCTGCATATCTTTCCAAGTGTGTTATATATGAAATGTTCCCCTTCTCATTTTTATGTTGAAGTTTAGTCTCTCCAGTGTGACAGTATTAGGAAGAGGGGCTTTAGGGAGGTAATTAGGCCATGAGGGTAGAGTTCTCATGAATGGGATTAGCACCCTTATAAGAAGAAGCCAGAAAGTTAACCCTGCCTCTTTCCATCCCAGGAGGATACACTGAGAAGTCAGCAGTCTGCAGCTCAGAAGAGGATTGAAACTTGACCATACTGGCACCCTGATATTGGACTTCCAGCCCTTAGAACTGTGACAAATGAATTTCTGCATTTTAAGTCACCCAATCTATAATACTGTGTTATAGCAGCCCAAATTGACTAAGACAAAAAACACTCAGGTTACTTAGCTCATTACATAATTGAATATAAATTTGCTAACTGATCTCTTTTCACATCCTCTGTTGGATTAATTAAATAACTTTTCTTCAGAAAGAATGGCTAACATCAAGAAAAGGTTAGCCAATAACAAATGCTGGTGGGGCTGTGGGGAAAAAGGAACTCTTCGCCAGTGTTGGGAGTGTAGACTGGTACAACCACTGTGGAAATCAGTGCGGAGATTCCTAAAAAAACTAGGAATAGTAGTCCCATTCAATCTGCTGTTCCCCTTCTGGGCACTTTTCCAGAAGAATTGAAAACATCAGCATAGAGATGTATGAGCACCCATGTTTATAGCATCACAATTTATAACAGCTAAATCTTGGAAACAGCCCAAATGCCCATAAACTCAGGAATGGATAGAAGAGATGTGGTATTTTTATATAATGGACTACTACTCAGCCATAAACAATAGACTTGAGGCTTTTATAGGTAAATGGATGCAACTAGAAACCATACTCATAAGTAAAATAAATCAGCTTTGCTTGTGTAAACACTTAATTGTCTCGCTAATGTAAAAAAACTGAAAGAGTAAATAAGATCCAAAAGTTACAATAGTAAAAGGGAAAGAAACTACTCAAAGGGAAATTTTATTGTTTGATCAATCTTGCATGCCCATATTGGTAGCCTGAGCAATTACTCTGAGGATAACAATATGCAATATAACAATTGTTAAATTTCTATTATCTTGTTTTGAAGTCCTATATTGCCATTGTTTTTTGTTGTTGTTATCATTTTGCTTTTGTTGTTTTTCAATTGTTTGTTTGCTTCTTAATTTGTTTTTTTGCTTTAAAACAAAAAAATCATTAAAAAATCATCAAAAAATTTTTAACATTTCATTTCCCTCTCCATTTACTTTTATTCTTGCACTCTTTTACTATTTTTCAGAGCCCATCATAGAGATTCCAGCATATAGCCTTGATTACAATCTAATATGGATTATCTTGTAGCAATTTTCTGGTATTAAAATTTTAGATACTTTCGACTAACTTATCCTTCTGCTAACTTTTGCAACTTATTTCTATATCTGTAGTAAACCCTACAATATATTATCAGTATCATTATTATTATATTCAATTTCAATTTTGTTTTTCCTTTTCATAGCTCTTCTGTAATTTCTGCAATGCTTTGTTTCAGTTTAGAATAGCTTTCTTCTGTTTGAGTAACTTTTTTTAGTATTTCTCCTAGTGCAGGTTTGCTCGTAAAATTTATCCTTGTTTTAGAATATCTTTATTTTTTTTTCCGTTTTGAAGAATAATTTCATCATTTGTAGAGTTTTAAATTGAAAGTTATTGTCTTTCATTGCTTTCAATATGTCATTTCATTATCTTCTGGCTTTGGGAAGTTTTGTTGAAAAATTACTGTCAGCTGGGCGTGGTGGCGCACGCCTTTAATCCCAGCACTTGGGAGGCTGAGGTAGGCGGAGCGTTGTGAGTTCGAGGCCGGCCTGGGCTACAACACCAGCGCAAGGCCGACCTGAGCTGCATAGTGCAACCCTGCTTCAAAAAACCAGGGCTGGGAGTTTGGCTCAGCAGCTTAAGTGAGTGTCTGGCAGGTGTGAGGCTGTGAGTTCAATCCCTGGTGCTGTGAAGAAAAAAAAAAAAAAAAAGAAAAATTGCTGTCCCTTTTTCCCCAGATACTTTGTGGAGTCATTTTTTAAAAATAACTTCAGAAATTCTTGGTCATAATCTCTTCAATTTTCCCCAATATTCATTCTTCTCTCTTTTGATAATCTAATTAAATATACACAGGCTTTTTGCTATTTATCTCATAGATTCTTCTCAATTGCCTATTCTTTTTCCCATTTAGTACTTCACCATAAGAGATTTCCTAGTACCCAGGCTTTTATCTCACTAATTCTCTCTGTTGTTATCTCTAATCTATTAAACCTATGTATTGAATTCTTAATTTCAGGCATTATATTTTTAAGTGCTGGAATTTTTATTTTACCTTTTGGATAGATTCTAATTCTATCATGAAATTATCTTTTCATCTCTTCTTCTCTAGTATATTAATCATTACAATTTGGAAATCTCCAGAATGAAAATCACCTGTAGTTCTATATCTATTATCTAATTTTCTCTTGATTTCAAATCCTATGGTACTGTCTCTTGGCATATGTAATAATTTTGATTCAATGCCAAAAACTGTTTACTACTATACAGACTACAGATAATTTTATCTTACTCTAGAAAGCATTCATTTTTCTAGACAGAAAAGAATGGCACTGATTACTATACTATACAGTATTAATAAGCCTTAGCCTATCTCTGATCTCTACTTCCGAGGTCCACCATAACAGGGCTTCCAACCAAGATCCTTCCAACTAAATTTACTCAGGATCTCTCTGGGTGAAAAGTTCTGAATTCTAATCCTTGATTTTGTTATCTTTGAAAACTTTTTCAGAGGCTTTCTACTTAGCTCCTTAGGCACCTGATCTGTGTAGTCTCAAAATTTGATAAATGACTAGGTGAAAAACAGCTTTATTTTATTCTCAGTCTAAGATATCTCTAATTTTGACTCTCTATAGTGTCATGGAACAGTCGCGATCTCTACTGTCTTCCCTAGGAAGGTTTCTGTGTGCACAGCTTGGACTCTTATCTCCTTCCACTGGCTCAGAAGGGGTCTACTAATTGACTCACCTCTCTATTGCTTCTCTTTCCAAAATCTCCATCTTTAATATGATTTTAATGTCTGTGTTTTCTTCAAGTTCATGTAAAGTGTAATTATCAGAGTGATAGTATTAGAGGTGGGGCCTTTGGAAAGTGACTAAGTCAGAAAGGCAGATCTATCTTGATTTAATTTTGAGCACTTACAAAGAGACCATTGCAAAATGGGCAGCCCCTCTCCCCCTGTGTGGAAGTAGGGGGATGTGCCATTTCTAGGAATCAGGAAGTGGCTCCTCAGATACCCAAATCTGCAGTACCTTGATCTTGGACTTCTGTCTTGGTTAGTTTTCTCATTGCTGAGACCAAATACCTGACACCCAAAATTAAGGAAGCAAAGGTTTATTTATCTCACAGTTTGTGGAGGTTACAGTCCAAGGCAGGACAACAGTTCATGGTGACAGAAGACAGCAAAGCAACAAGAGCAAAAAAGGGAGGAGTGTGGACAGAAGATTCTTTCTGTCCCTTATATTGTATGTAGGCTACTCACCCTAGGGTGGGTGTAGCACTCATACCCATAATCCCAGCATTGGAGCATGAATTAATCACAAATTCTAGAAGCCTGCCCCCATGACTGCATGAGGCTTTGAAGAGACCTCCAGACACAAACCATAACAGACTTCTTATTCTCCAGGATTGAGAGATAATTTCTGTTGTTATAAACTAACTTGTCTATTGTTTTATGATACAGTTCAGGGACTAAGATAACACCTCTAGTTCTAGATGTTTTAGCCAACCTTGAATGGCCTAAAATATATTTGTTGCTTGCCTCTCTTTGTGTTTGGCTTTTCTAATTGTTCTCAGTGGTAATGTTCAACTATTGTAAGCTAGTCATCATACCTACCAATATCTCATTGTCCAGACATACCCAAGTGGTCATGTCTCACCCAGGAAAGACAAATTTTTAAAAATTATTTTTGAGTGACAATATGCCCAAGTGAAAATCGGGACAATATTCCTGGAAAGATGAAGAATGGGTGTTCAGATAAGCAAATAGCATTCTGTCTCAAAGGGGGAGGTGTGAAGCAGTTGCAGTCCTAGGGGTGGGGAGTGATCTTCTTACACACAGTGGCTATGAATTGCCAGAACACAATTTTGACTTAGATAAGATCATCAAGCATCCATTATTTGATTATGCCTATCTATCAAAATCATCTGACTTTCCATGTTTGGACCTATACTTGCCAAACAACCTTGAGGTAGTAATTTAGCTTTCCTTAGAGACTTGAAGAGAATGTGCTACTCAGCAGCTACGACTCTACCAATGTGTCTGGCAGTTGTATTCATCAAGGTAAATAAGCTAATCCAGTAATATAACCTGCATGATGAACTAGTCTTTTTGAGTTAACTTTGCCTTGGATAAAATAGCTTCTTAACCTATTAAGATTTGATTGTTGTTATGGCCCTTTTACTGAAGTACCATCAATATTTGGATATTAGGGAATTTCTTGCTAGATTCAACAGCAGTTCCCCTCTATGGAATAAAAAGCAAATCCTCTGTTTAGAAAAATCTTGCACCTGATGTCTGAGTTTCTAAAGGAAAGATTAAACATAACAGTGATAAACACTGGAAAGATTATGCCTGAAAACTATTTTCTTTTTATGTTAAATGTGAAACTGGAAAATGTGAACATAAAATTTGATGAAAATAAAATCCAAAGTATCCCTTTGACTGAGTGATCTGCCATTTGGAGGTTATGAAAAATGTTCTTTCAAAGGAAAAGCAAAATTCTAGATTTTAGCTAATCTGAGATAACTTCCTTATTAAGTTAATTGCTGCAAACATTTAGCCTTAACACACTGAAGAAATTTAAATTCTGAAGATAAGAGCTATCTTGGAACCCACTTCAACTTTAGAGACTAATGAGATGATTAAAAGAAAAAATTAGTGACTTGAGAGATCCGTGGAATTCTTCTGCAAATTCTGAAAACAGCATTTAATTTTTCTGTCTCTCATTTTTTACATCCTTCACCCTGCTATGAAAATAAAATCTGGCCTCTGAGAATGTATCACTTGTACTAATGACAAAATAGCTAGAGGGATGACGAGTTCATTAGATAAGCTCTGGAACAATTTTCCTAAAACTTGTTTTTGCTTAATTACCAGCTCACTTAAAATTAGTCATTTTATTAATGTTTTTTCATCATTTAGGGTATTCAATTCTTTTTTCTCTTCCTTTTTTGCCCTGTTAAGTATTTCTAGACACTAATTTACTTGTTATTAATCTTATAGAATCCAATATATGTGTCTTTATGAAAATGTGTCCTTGAACAAAACCACAAAATATTTGCCTGCAGCTTCAAGAGATTCATAGACTCCTAAATTATAGGAGGTACAGCAAATTTAAAATGTTTTTCAATTATTTTTGTAAAAATTTGGATATTTTGTATCTCTAAGATTGCATACCTATTTTTGAACATTTTATCTCTGAGTACCTCAAGTTCATAATATCTTGCTGGATTATAAAAAAGAAATATGCACAGCAATTATAGCCACTGTAATGGGCAGTGAAACACAAATAATTCCATTAACTTCCATGCTAACACAGGTGACATTTTCCATTATTTTTTTGCTCTTTTTCACCTCAGTAAGAATATATTTCTTGATGACTTTGATAACTCTTCCCAGGCTTGCCTGGGCTGCTGAAATCAACAGCATTGTGTTGGTCTCTTAGCTCCTCATGTTTATTTTCCTTGTAGGAGTATATGCATTTCCCTTCTTTCTTTCTCTCTTTTGTGTAGTTAAATTCTCCTTATATTCACCTGTTTTTTGGGTGACTTTCCTTTATGAGGTTGTTCAGGGGTGAGGATTAGGGTTTTATGGCCCTAATATCCCCCAAAACTCAGAGTCGCCTGCTTCTAGCAAGGAAAAAAAAGAGTATAGAGAAGCCACCTACTTATGATCAATTTAATTCAGAAGTATCTCATGGTAAGAACTACTCACATGGTCCCCTTAAAGTGTGAGGTGGGTTGGGAAGCATAAATCCTGACTGTAGTCCTAGGTGTATCTCAACACAGAGGTTAGGGGAACATGACTTTTTGGTGGCAGCTGCCTATCTCTGCTAGCATAGTGTTTCTCAACAAATATGTATAGAATGAATGCAACTGTTTGAAGTAGCCTATGATAAGAATATATAATATAACAATATTACATTTAGTATATAGAGTTTGGAACAGCAGCAGCTCCATCATGTTGTGGATGTCTGTTTTATTTAAAATAATAAATCTGTGCCATCTGTCTTCGTTACTTTTCTCTCATTAGACAAAATACTTGACACCCAAAATGAAGGAAGGAACCGTTTATTTGCTTACAGTTTTTGGAGGTTTCAGTCCATACTTAGTTGGCTCCAAGGCAGAGTAGTGTGGCTAAGGGGCAGCTGTTCATGGCGGCCTCAAGAGACAAAAACAAAAAGGGCAAAAGGGGAAAAGCACAACTCCTTTCCTCCTTTATATTGTAGGCCGGTGCTCTGCCCCGGGTGGGTGCAGCACTCACACTGCCAATCCCAGAGCTAGACAATGAACCAATCACAAATGCTAGACTCAGCCTCCTCCATGACTGCATGAGGCTTTGGAGGAACACCCAGACGCAAAGCATAACACCATCTCAGGTCTATTACGTCAAAATACACCAGAGTGGGAAACATGGCTGTTAGTATCTCTGCTTCAATGTGCTGACTTACATCATTCCATGAATACGTCAATTAAAATGGAAGAAGCAAACTTGCATATTTCAAGTGGCATCATGAGGAAACTGCCAAAAATAGGCAAAAGAGAGTGTGACATTAGAACAGATACAGATATCAATGTTGATATCAATATCAGTATTGATATATACACATAGTCACACTTTGAGTAATGGTGTTTTGATCAACAATGGACCATATAAATGACAGGTCTCAGGATTTCAGGAGCTGAAACATGCCTATTCCCTTCTGTCAATGTAGCTGTCATATCATAGCACAATGAATTACTCGAGTTTTTGTGATGCCTGTGTAAACAAGTGCTGTGCTTCCAGTAGCATAAAAGTATAACCTTCAGTTCTACTCAGCAGTATAATCCCTTGCACATGCACACAGATACAAAAAGACATACAGAGACACAGATACATCTGTACGCAGAATTCTGTTACCATTACCATTAATCTGCTCCCTGCATCATAAACCACTCTGGTTATTTTTTAATGTATATGTTTCTATCACAAATAACTTATGAAACATGTATCTCTTTATTTTGAATTAGTTTCTTAGATCACAGAGAAGATTCATCCCCCTGAAGCTGAAGTCCTTCCCAGGATAAAGTTTCTGATTCGCTGCTTTCCTCTCCAATCAAGCAAATTGAGACTAGTGAGAACATGGAGACTCTTTTAGGAGGTGAAAGTTGGAGAGACCCAGTGAAAAGAAGAGAGCATGAATTGGAGAAATGTTGGAAGAATACGGAAAACAAGAATGGAGACTGATGTGCCAAATATTGCACCAAGTTAACAATAAATAAATCTAATCCTCACAAATCACATAAACTTCTTACTAAAGGGACATATCGAGATTAGAAGGCTAAAATGTAGAGAATTTATGTGAATAGATTTAATTTGTTACATAATCTAGCTCTTGTATTTTGTAATTAGGTCTAAATCTATAATGTGAAATAGGTAAAATTGTTACCTTAAAAATATAAACAACAGGGTTAAATTCCCTGATGTATTTTGTAATACCTAATTCCATCTAATTCTTCATATGACCATTATACAAATAAATATATAAATGAATATTTTAAAATAAATGTGTATTGAGTGAATATATGCAAAGTGAACATACGCAAAACAAATACTGTACATATTTCTACAAAATATATGTAAATATATACATACATCACTTAACAGTGGGGACATATTCTGAGAAATACATTGTTAAACAGTTCTGTTGTGTGAACATCATAGATTGCACTTACACAAACCTAGAGATCAGTCACTTATTGTGTTCACATCAAAAGATGTAAACACAGATGTGTGAGGCTGCTGCCAGTATAATACAAGATTTTATAGTACTTTTTTTTTTACAAGTTGAAGGAGAACTCTAAAAAAGCAATGAATAATGTAGTGCAATAAATAGATGAGCCAGTAACGTAGTTTTTGTTATCATTATCTGCAACATCAAGGAAGTAAGTACATTTTCGACCTGCGTCTCATGTGTACCTACGGAAGTCTTCACTGAGTAACCAAAACTTTTTTTTCCAAAATGTTATATTTTGGGAAGTATCTTTTTATTTATTTCAAATGTTCCAATCTCTCTGTTATTGTTTGTGTCTAGATGGCTCCCCAAAGCCTCATGCAGCCATGGGAGGTGGGTTTTTCAGAGGTGGCTGAATCTAGTTTGTGACTGATTCATGGTCCAGTGCTGGGATTAAGGGTGTGAGTCCTATACCTGCCCTTGGATGGGTAGTCTGCATGCACTATAAGGGACAGAAAGAGGCTTGTCCCCTTTCTCTCCCTCTTGTTACTTTTGCTGTCTTCTGCTGCCATGAATTATTGCCCCTCTGCCATGTGTGACCCTGCCTTGGAATCAGCTGATTTATGAACTGAAACCTCTACAAACTGTTTTCCTCCTTAACTTTGGGAATCAGGTATTTTCTCTCAGCAATGATAAAAGTAACTAAGACACTCTCTAAATGGTTTAGGCTTACTTTAGATGTATTACTGCTGGTTTCTGAATAATTGCTATGTAGGAGAGCTTTACATATGGATATAAAGACCGATTTAATTCTCCACACTTCTATATACTTTCGTAGTGTCAATTTGTAGTGTGTTGTAAGTATTGAGAAGTAGAATAGACTGGAACAAAAATTGGAGTGAAGTAGGGAATAAAATTTGAACTTCAAAATGAAATTTTATCTCAAGAATTTGTAATCTACATTCTGCATCTAGAATGCACAAATACTCATCCACAGTTTGTTTCACTAGTTAACACATTGGTGATGATATTCCATATTGCCATTCATCTGATATATGGTAAATGGATTTGGAAATATTCAACATAATCTATTGAGAAAGTAACATCAATTTTAAGTGTGCAGCATCCTGGAGAATTTTGTATAGGTGTGTAATAAATTTAATGGTCCAGAACAATCATTTATATAGCAGCAGATCCCAACTTTTTAAAACATAAGATTCGTTTTGAAATTAAAAAAGTACCACCAACTGCTGTACCCTAAAAATTGTACCTTTGGTACTTGTTGATTGAGAAATAACCTAATGATCATACCTGTTCTGACTTTAGCAATACTTTAAATATAGTTTCATACTATATAATTATTGCAGAATCATCATGTTTTTGTAAAAGTATCAGGGGCATGTTATCTATGCCAATTGTGTTTGGCTTGCAGGAAAATGTGTAGACCCTTCAAGGGCTTGTCTCTCACAGTTTAGAATATGTTGGATGAGATAAAAATATGTATTTGATTATGGACAGAGTTATTATAAAATTATTTCTTGACAAAGACCTGAGAGTTTCAGATAAAATGTATTTCTTTCAGGGTTCATTACTGATATTAATCTTACTTCCCCCATGATGCTTGATCTTTTTTTGATGCAAAATATGACTTTTAGAAATCCCACATGGGTTGAAAGATTTATCATGGATGCAATGATTCTCTTCACCGTGAATTTATGATTAAAGATTGATGTTCTATAAAACCAAGGAATTGGCTAGGAAAAATTATGAAGGTTGCTTAATTAATCAAGGCTGCTGAACCACAGCTCACTTTGCAATATTTCTGAAAGAGTGATTGCATAGTCTTACAGAAGATAAGACCGCTGATTTAGAAATTAAAAATAAAACTCTTAAGTGTAAGAACAACATTGCTGTTGGGGAGTGGGTGCTCACCAGTTAAAGGAAGGTTATCTCCACATCTTAAGTAAAATGATAAGCTTACTTGTTTTCATTCAAAACTACAGAAACATTCTCCAAGCACCAGGGGAGATAGAGCCTCCTTCCTTCCTTTTTTCCTCCTTAGGAGACAGAGAAAGTCACCCTGCCCATGTCTGTTTACTTCCTCTTTTCTCTCTCTTTTTTTAATCTGGTTATTTTTTAAAAATATTTTTTACATTACATTTTATTGGGCATCTATCTATCTATCTATCTATCTATCATCTATCTATCTATAATCTATCTATAGCACATTCATCATAGAGAATTTGTACATGATATAACTTGGGTTTTTTTCCTATTCCCCTACCCTCACTTCAACTCCACTTCTCCCCATTTACAGAACTTTGTTTCCAGGTTTTCCTTCTTTTCTCATGTTTTTACTTTTCCCTTCTTTCCCTTTCTCTTCTGCTCTCTCCTGTTCCCCTCCCCATTTGAACATTTTCCTCCTATTTCAGAATACATTTTGGTTCTTATTTAAACTTTTGGTTTCTCACACCAGAGAAACAATGCAGTATTTACACAGTTGTGTGTGATTTATCTCACTTAGGATGCATTCATTTTCCTAGAAATGTCTTAAGAACATTCTTTATGGCAGAGTAGTATTGCGTTGCATAAAAAAAACATCTTCTTTATTCATTCACCAGTTGATGGACACTTGGGTTGTTTCCAAATCTAGCTATTACAAACTGTGCTGCAAGCTGGGCATGGTGGTGCACGCCTTTAATCCCAGCACTCGGGAGGCTGAGGTAGGAGGAGCGTTGTGAGTTTGAGGCCTGCTTGGGCTACAACGTGAGTGCAAGGCCAACCTGAGCTACACAGTGCGACCCTGCCTTAAAAAACCAGGGCCGGGAGTTTGGCTCAGTGACTTAAGCTCCTGTCTGACAGGTGCGAGGTTGTGAGTTCAATTCCTGGTGCTGGAAACAAAACAAAACAAAACAAAACAAAACAAAACAAAACAAAACAAAACAAATCAAAACAAAACAAAAAAACCGTGCTCTGATAAACACAGGTATGCATGCATACATCACTGTGGCATGATGATTTTAATTCTTTTGGGAAGATATCTAGGAGGCAAAGCGTTAGGTCAAATGAACTTCTACTTCTAGTTTTTTGAGAAATCTCTGCATTGACTTCCACAATGGTTGCACCAGTCCACACTCCCACCAACAGTGGAGAAGGGTTCCTTTTGCCCCATAGCCCTGCCAGCATTTGTTGATTTCTTAATATTAGTCATTCTTTTCAGGCTGAGGTGGAATCTCAGTGTTGTTTTAAATTGTATCTCTCGGATGAACAGTGATGCTGAGCATTTTCTCACATATTTATTTATTGTTTGTATTTCGTCATCTAAGAAGTGTGTTTTTATCTCAGATGCTCCTTTTTGGACTGGGTCTTAAAAATTGGAAGGTCTGATTTTTTGAGTTCTTTGTATGTCCTTGATAGTAATTCTTTGTCTGAGGATCAGTTGGCAAACATTTTTTCTACCTTGTGCATTGATTCTTCACTCTGTTGGTGGTTTCCCCTGCTATACAAAAGCTTTTTAATGAGATGATGTCTCACTTGTTAATTCTTTGTGATGCTTCCTGTGCAATGTGGGTTTTATTCATAAAGTCTTTGCCTATACCAATGTCTTCAAGAATTTTGCCTATTCTATCTTCCAGCAGATTTAATGGTTCCATTTTAATATTTAGATCTTTTATCTATTTTGAATTTAGTTTAGTGCAATGAGAAACATTTGAGTCCAATTTTAATGTTTGGCATGTGCACAGCCAGTTTTTCTAGCACCATTTACTAAAAAGGCTATCTTTCTTCCAGTGAATGTGTCTGGCAATCTCTGTCAAAGATAAGGTGGCTGAGTATGTCTGGAGTTGTTTCTGGATCTTCTAATCTGTTCCATTGATCCTCAGGTCTGTTTTTTTTTTTTTTTCCCAGCACCACACAGTTTTTAATCAAAGTAACTGTGTAGTATAATTTTTAAAGTCAGGGATTATGATACCCACTACCTTGCCTTTGTTGCCCAGAATTGCCTTTGCTATTCTAGGTCTCTCATGGTTCCAAATCAATTTTAGAATTATTTTTTTCTAATTCTATAAGTTATTCTTTTGAAAATTTTATCAAAATTGCTTTAAATCTGTATAAAATTTTGGAAATACAGCCATTTTCACC
>RJWM01026821.1:0-27465 GCA_004363535.1 Dasyprocta punctata
AAGAGTTCCAACACCTAACCCAGACCTGTGACCTCACTTGGGAGGATATTACTGTCATCCTAACCTCCATTCTCTCTCCCGAGGAATAAAAACAGGTCTATAGAGAGCTCCGAAAGATTAAAACAGGCCCTTAAACCCCACAACAGGAATTAATTTCTCAGGCCTTTAAGGTCTACAACAATCAAGATGTGACAGTTCACCAACAATATATCTGATTTACAGTTACTTGCTTCCACCATTAAAAACCCAAAACCTACTACAGACAAATCCAAGGGAACAAAAAGGGAAAGTGTCCCCCCAGGACTCTGCTTCAGGTGTCAACAGTCAGGTCACTGGGCCAACGAATGCCCTAACCCCAGCCCCCCCGCAAGCCAAGTCCCATGTGTGGTGGCCCTCACTGGAAATCGGACTGTCCCTTGGCAGCCAGGCTTGCCATGGGAGTCCCTTCCCAGGGCACCCCACTGGACACTCCTGTTCTCTCCCATCCAATCGGCTGCGCCTCGGATGACTGACACTCCCTGAAGGTCTTGGATGCCCCTTGGATCATCACAGCTACCAAACTTCGGGCAACTCTTGGTGGAAGGTAAGGCTGTTTTATTCCTGACATATGGGCACCCCATTCCACCCTCCTCTCTTTCTCAGGACAGCTGCGTTTAGCTGACATCTCTGTTGTGGGAATTAGCAGCACCATATCCAGGCCCCCAAAGACAACCCCCTTCCTCTGCCAATTACAAAACCACGTATTTTCTCACACTTTCCTAGTCATTACAACCTGCCCTATTCCACTCCTTGAAAGAGACATTCTAGTAAAACTGCCTGCTACTCTTAATTATCCCTGGCACCACGTCATGCCTCATGGCTCTTCTGCTCTTCCCCTCTCCCCCTAGCCATGAGCTCCTTCTCTCAATCATGTCTCCCTTCCTTAAACCCACATGCCTGCGATACCTCTAGCTCTTCTATAGTCACACACCAAACCCCCCTCCTTATTCCTCTAAAAGAAAATCATCTGTACTTACCCAACTCGGCTCTCAGAGGACATACACCTATCATCAATGATCTGTCTCTACAGCCACAACCTTCTCATACCTGTCAGCTCCCCTTTCAACATCCCTATCCTTGCTGTCAAGAAGTCAAACCAATTATACATATGATCCAAGACCTATGAGCTATCAAACAAACTGTACTCCAGTTCCACTCTATAATCCCCAATCCCTATACCCTCATGTCCTCATACCCTCTTTCACCACCCACTACAACATCTTGGACCTCCATGATGCTTTTTCTTCACCATTCCCATAGACCCCAAATCACAGTCATGCTTTGCCTTTATGTGGACTGACCCAGACACCCAGCAATCCCAGCAATTTATTTGGACAGTTCTACCCCAAGGATTTCATGACAGCCCTCACTACTTCAGCCAGGCCCTCACTGATGACCTCCTCTCTTTCCACCCCACTACTTCCTGCCTTCTCCAATGTGTCTTGTTGATGACCTACTTTTCTTGCCACCAGGACACCCTTACCCTCCTCCAACACTTAGACAGCAAAAGATACCAAATCTCCCCCTCCAAAGCCCAAATCTGTAAAACCACAATCCTTTAGGCACTCTTCTACAAAAAACCCCACAAAACTTCTACCTCCCAAATGCATACGTTGTGTCACCCAAATCCAGATGCCCACTACATTTCAAAGGCTCCTTTTCTTCCTAGAAATTATAGGCTACTTCCACCTCTGGATCTCAGGCTTCTCTATACTGGCCAAACCCTTCTATGAACTCACCTATTGACAGCACCTAAGGCCACCTAGACCAGAAGGCTTTCCCCAATGTGTCCTTTCAGAAACTAAGACAGGCCCTAACCTTAACCACCACTCTATCTATTCCAGACTCCATTCACCCCTTCTCCCTACACATAACAGAGAGGATGTACCACAGCAGTTCTGAGTCAGGGTCTAACACCCCATCCTGTTGCCTTCCTCTCCCAACAGCTGAACCCCACTGCCAGAGGATGGCCCACCTGGCTGCTGCACTCATGCTCTGGGAAGCCCTAAAAATCACACTGCATGCACCAATAACTTTATACTCTCCTCACCACTTCCAAGCTCCTCTCACCTCCTCTCATCTGCCCCACCTACTCTCAGCCCCACAACTCATATAACTCTATGTCCTCTTTCTTGAGACCCCCACAATTACTTTAGCCTCAGGCCCTACCCTTCAACCCAGCAGACCCCCTAATTTCACTACAAACAACAGATAACAACTCAAGCCCCTCCTGGGAACATGACTGCCTATATTGGGTGATATACTATGTACCCCCAAGTCCTCATATACTTTTGATGGGGCTGAGTCTAGCACAGGGATTGACAATGTGAGTGCTGTACCCACCCAGGGGTGGAGCTGACATACAGTGTAAATGAGGCGGGTCTTCCTCTTGCTTCCGCATTTCCTCTCTCTCGCCAGGCTCGAGCCTTGCTGCTTGCGGCCACCATGAAGGGTAGCCCCGCCACGCCACACTGCCTTGGAGCCAACTAAGTAAGGACTGAAACTCCCCAGAAACTGTAAGAAATAAACCTTTCCTTCTCTAATTTTGGGCATCAGGTATTTTGTCTCAGCAATGAGTAAAAAGTAACTAAGGCACTGCCCCTCCTTCCTGCAATTACACACCAAGCTTTTCCCCTATATTTCAGACCCTTCTATACCTAAGCCACAACACACTTGGTTCATAGATGGCAGCTGCTGCAAGAACTCTGGCACTTCAACAACAAAAACAGGATAGGCAATAGTTATAACCAACACAGTAATCAAAGCTCAAGCTCCCCACAAATAACACCTTACAACAGGCTAAACTCATAGCCTTGGCCTGAGCTCTCTGGCAAAGGGAACAACAACTAACATTTACACAGACTCAAAGTATGCTTTCCACATTGTCTTGGTTACTTTTCACTCACTGCTGAGACAAAATACCTGACACCCAAAATTAGGGAAGGAAAGGTTTATTTAGCTTACAGTTTTTGGAGGTTTCAGTCCATAATCAGCTGGCTCCAAGGCAGGGTGGCATGGCACTGAGGCAACACTTCAAGGCAGCAGCCAAGCAAAAGCAGTCAGAATAAAAGGGGGGCAGAGTAAAAGGGGGCAAGAGCAACCCTCTTCTCCTCCCTTATATTGTACACAGGACCCCCCACACACACACACAGGGTGGGTGTAGCATTCACCAATCTCCCTGCCTTCATTTGCACAGGATGAGGATATTTACAAAGTAAGAACCCTGGCTCCCTGCTGAGTCTCTTAGTTAAACTTCTGACCTTCTCAAATTGACACAATGAACAGGTAACTGCTTGTGCTCTACACATCCTGCTCATCCCCAGGATGTAGAGTTGCTGAGTTACTTAAGCTGCTAGACCTCTCAAGGTGACACAATGTATAAACCATAACACACATCTTCCACAATCACAAAAAATCTGGGCAGAAAGGAGATTTCTCACCACTAGGGGAATCTTCTCTCATCAATTTCAACTTGATAAGGACACTCCTAAGGGCCACACTCCTGTCCATTCAGGCAGGGATCATTCATTGCAAGGGACATAAAAAAACCACAGACCCCATAACAAAAGGAAACTTTTTTTTGTTTTTTTTGTTTTTTTGTTTTTTTTGCGGCACCGGGGATTGAACTCACAACCTTGCACCTGCCAGGGCAGGTGCTTAAGGTCCTGAGCCAAACTGCCGGCCCTGGTTTTTGAGGCAGGGTCGCACTATGTAGCTCAGGCCCGCCTTGCGCTGGCGTTGTAGCCCAAGCCGGCCTCGAACTCACAACGCTCCGCCTACCTCAGCCTCCCGAGTGCTGGGATTAAAGGCGTGCGCCACCACGCCCGGCAAAAGGAAACTTCTTTGCAGACCATTCAGCAAAGAGGATTGCTGCCTCTGACAAGACTCCACTCACCCCTCAGGGCCAATATTTCTCCTTAACAGGCATCACCTTCAATTATCCCATAGAAAAAGTTACAATACCAGCCACTGCCCACTTCTGAGGGATGGTTCCTTAACCAAGGAAGGTATCTTCTCCCCACCTCCAAAACTTGCCAGATTCTTCCTTCCCTCCACAACAGCTTTTACAGAGGCCACAAACCCCTCATTTCAGCCCCCTCCTGGAGGACAACTCTCAGACAGATCACTGCACACTATTCAGTCTGCCACTCAACCTCTCCCCAAGGCTTCCTCTGTCCCCCTCCTTATCCCACTCACCAAGCCTGAGGATTTGCTCTGGTCCAAGACTGGCAAATCAACTTTACACACATGCCAGAAATTTAAAAATTTAGATATCTCCTAATCTGGATAGACTCTTTTCCTTGGGATGGGGAGGAGACATCTTCCAAACCAGGTGGATGTCCTGGCTGCTCCTCAGTCTTGGGACCCTCGACTCAATCTTCTTACTGTTGTTTTTTGGGCCTTGCCTAATGAGATTTATAACTGGTTTCATCCAAGGACAAATCCAATCCATGACAACCAGACAACTTCTCCTGACAACCCGCTACCACTGTCCCACAAGAACCCCACACCAATCCATGTGGAGACCCTGCCCACCACAGCCGCCAACACAGGCTCCAGTCCAGCTGGCGCCCCCCCCATCCATTTTTTCTTTTAGATTGCCCACACAGCCCTCAGTCATGCTTGAAGAAGTCTTGAAAAACTACACCCCTAACCCCACTTTATAACACAACAGACAGGAATGTCAGGTCTCTGAACTAGACCTCCACCCAACTAAGGGAAAAAAACTTCCCCAAACAGATCTGTTATTCACACCTAGCAGGGCATGGCATTCAACAGGAAGCTGGCAGCCATCCCCACACAGCTCAACCTGCAAAGAGCTTGTTCCACAAAAAACCACAAGAGACATGCTGTGCCTGCCAGCACCCCCTGTACCCAAACCTATCACCTAGCCTTAGATCCCTACTCAGACCCAAAATTTTGCACCCCCCTCAGCAATACCTCTCTCCCCTATCTAAACTCCCCTATAAAAACATGCCCTCACTCCTTGCTCAGTGCCAATGGTCTTTTCACCCTCCGCCCGACTGCACACGGCTGGCAATAGTCCTTGCACGTTCTTTCAACTTTGCCTGCCTCAGTGGTCTCAGTTGGGCCTCGGTTTAGCCTAACAATGCTTATTTTAGTGTTACTCATGTGGTTTCTGTCCTGGGTTTTTAAGGTCCCTCTGCCCCTACAGCTTCACACAAGCATGTCAGGCTTGACTTGAGAAAGACCTTCTCAATAAAACATGCTACCCTCTACAAAACAAGAGCTGATGGCCATAAAGAAATTTAGAGCCAGGCGTGGTGGCGCATGCCTTTAATCCCAGCACTAGGGAGGCTGAGGTGGGAGAAGCGTTGTGAGTTCGAGGCTGGCTTGGGCTTCAACGCAAGTGTAAGGCCGGCCTGAGCTACATAGTGCGACCCTGCCTCAAAAACCTAGGGTCAAGAGTTTGGCTCAGCAGTTTAAGTGCCTGTCTGGCAGGCATGAGGTTGTGAGTTCAATTCCTGGTGCCGAAAAAAAAAAAGAAAGAAAAGAAATTTAGAGGGCCGGGAGTTTGAGTTTGGCTCAGTGGCTTAAGCGTCTGTCTGGCAGGCGCGAGGCTGTAAATTCAATCCCTGGTGCCATAGAAAAACAAAACAAAACAAAACAACAAAAAAAAGAATTTAGGACTGGATCTGCAGTCTCCCTGATGCTGGAAGACCCAGCTTTATATGCACACCTTGTGCTGATTGTCCTTCCAGCTTTGACCTCGAACATTCCATCCGGATTCTTTGAGACTACAACTCTCAATCCCACACCCTATATACCCTTAGCCTCTCCTCCAGATATTCGCTGATATCACTCAGATTTCAGTCTGCCTGCACCTTTACGGGAATTAAATCTAGTTTTTCCTACAGTCTCAGTCTCCAGTGTTTCCTCACACCAAGCTAATTAACAAGGCTAAGCACGTACTGTCACCACTGGGCTACACCCCCTACCTCTATGCATTTTTAGATACGGTCAATCAGTCCTGTAATTTTCTCAGTTAGTAGAATCCATATGCTTCTCTTCATCCTCACTGCCACCACAAGAATCCAGATCATTGTCTTCTCCCAAGTGATCTTTCAGCCTAACTCCTACCTACTCACATCATCAATTGTTAGATGGTCATTTCTTTTCTTTTTTTTAGCTCCTTCAGTACTAACCACCATCTCCCACTACTTTGACCCCCACCCCCCCACCCCGGGAAAGTGGCCTTTTTGGAGACCCTCACACTGCTCTAAGCACTAAGGAGCCAGTGCTGAGGGCCGGAGCGTTCCGTTCCCCAGCCCCTCCAGCGATCGCTGGCTGGGCGTGGTTGCACTGGGTGTGTGGAGCAGGTTGGCACCCAGGGAGCGTGTCAGACACGTAATCCCCTCCTCCTTTCCCCTCCCCCTTTCCCGTGCTCCGCCTTCAAACCAGTGTGCGCACCTCTGCGGAACCTGCGGGCCTTCCTCTGAGGTTCCTGCCGGAATTACCCGGCGGCGCACTCCAACATGGTTGCGCCGATACTGAGGGGCGTTCGTCAGCTGATGAGGCTTGTGGACTTCGCGCCGGTCCCGCGGAGACATCGCCATAAGAAGAAATGGGTAAGGCTGGCCAGCGGCGTAGGTGGGAATCTCTTCCTCCCGTCACAGTTCCTCTTTCTCATCAGTCGCATTCCTTACTTCTGCCCCACTAGAGCGCCTCGGCATCTTTTCTCGCGCCCTTCAGGCCGCGTCGCGGGCTTACGTCGGCAGGTCACCGCTCGCTCTGCGTTTTACGTCACACGTCTCAGTGGGCTCCCCCTGACTCCGCCCCCTTAAGTTACGTCATCGCCCGCCACATTCTTTCCGTTAAGTCACCACCTCTTCGTGGTGCTTACCTTTCCCTCGGTCCCCACTACCCCTTCCTGCCTCCCTTCCCTTTTCCTCCCTCTCCCCTTCCCTCCCCTTTCCTTCCCTCCCCTTTTCTCCTACCCTGGTCCACCATGACTTCTCCTTTTCTCAAACTTTCAGCCCAGTTGCCTGCACCCCTTGGACAGTGTGCTAGCGACGACCCCTTCCCTCCTTCTTCGCCTTGTGGAAAAGGATTCAGCCCCGTCCTCACCCTCGAGCTGGGGAAAGGTTACAGCGACCACCCTGCCCATATTGTCAACCCTTCCCCAAAGACAGGCAAAAAGTGCACCGACCTCCCTCACCCCAAAGACCCTTCACCTTGCCCCACTGGCAAGTCCCCCAATGTACCTCGAAGGATTCCCTCCCCACCGCCGCCAGCACCTTCCTCACTCCCACAGAGTTCTTTTGAACCCTGTTCTCCCATACTCCTTGGAAGGCCCTGTTGCCACGGACCCAGACTCTCTGGTTCATCCCCTACAAGCCCTCTTCTTGATCGGTTAGGCATACTGGGACCATCCCCTCACCGTCAGCGGAGCCCTTATTGCAGTTTGGCCAGTACCCCACGAATGCAGCGTCCTTGTCCTCCAAGCTCGCTCTTTGATCAGCACACTTACCTTTGTTACTGTAGTCCGGTGACCTTCACACCCCTCACTCAGCCCCCGGGAACCAGCCCGGTGACCTCCCCTAAGCTCATTCACATACCCTTGGAAACTGGCCCCATAATTTCATCTCTCACTCTGGAGTCGGAGGGAACTTGTCCCGTGATTTCACCTCCTCTTATTCGTAGGCCCCTGGGAACTGGACTTTCAATTTCACCTCCACTTGCTCATCGGCCCATGGACACTAGACCTATAGTTTCCACAACCCTTCCTCATGAGGTTTTGGAAACTGGGCCTGTGATCTCCCCTCTGGTCCCTCACTGGTCCTCAGGGAGAAGTTATAATGACCCTCCCCCTCCTTCAGCATCTTCTCGACCTACTGACGGCCTTTGCCATGACAATCATAAGCCTTCAGACTCTTGTGAACCCAAACCACAGCTTGATGTACCCCTTGGCAAAAATTGTGGCTCCTCACTTTCCTCTCACGTGGACATCTCTGGCTCTTCCAGCTCACCTCAGGAGGGTTCTTTTCATTACTCCCATATTTCCTCAGAGGGCCACATATCTGCCCCTGGGAGCCCTTACTGTGCCATCCGCCTACACCCTGAGAATACTGGATCTTCTTGCTCACCCCAGGTCCAGGCTCCCAAGAAGCCTTGCTTTGAGTCCCTTCTTTCCTGCGGGACTGGTGGGAACTCTTACCTTCTCCTAAGCCCTGGCACCATGATTTCTGGTCCCCCCTGTCCTCCAGAGCCACCTCTTTCCCACTGTCCTTATTCTGACTTCTACTTTGCTTCATCCCTGGGCAACCAGTTTATAGCTCCACCACAGACAGTCCCCCGAAGAAGTTATAATGAACCTCCTCTCCCAACTCCAGTTTCCCCCTACATGAAATCCCCCATATCCTCAGAGGTAAGACAGCCACGTATACCTCACAAGTGTCGCTCCCTAGTCGACACTGCCCAACACACTCCTGACCAGCCCAAGCCTGCTAAGGCCAGCACCTCTCCTCGGCCTCCTCACCAGCCCTCTGGCCTCTCTGGTCCTTGTATGGAGTCATCCATCACAGCTCCTTCAGATTGCTGCACCAAAGAACTTCCCCCAGCTACTCCCTTACCCAGTAGAGTCCCTGGAGTCATCAAAACTGTTTTCCCTACTTCTCTTCCTCTCTGCATTCCTTGTGATCCTATCTTACCCAATAGTTATGTTAAGAGCAATCCCCAGGGAGCCTCCTTGGTATCCCCCTGCAATACCCATATGTACTCTGTAGTTCCTCCCACCTCTAACCCCTGTCCACCCTCTAGTTCCCTCATTCACTCTACAAGGGCCCCTCAGTGTCATACCCAACCTGTAGTACCCCCTTGTGGTACCTATGGTGCTCCCAGGGGCCCACCCCTACTCCCTTGCAAACCTGTGATGCCTCCTTGTTCTACCCACATCTATTCTTTTATCCCTCTGAGAACACCCTTTGACCCCCAGTGTTTACCCATTGTCCCCCGAGTTCGGCCCTGCCCTGATAATATGCCCTGTGGCCTTCATACCTATGCTGTGGCCTCTCAAGGCCCCTGCAAAGAGTCCCCCCAGGTCCCCTATAGCTGCCCTTTGCCTTCACCCAAAAGCTCTACCTGTAGCACTGATCCAAGCTGTAGTTCTACCATTGTGAGTGAATGTCAGAGTAGTGACAGCCAGAGCAAGAGCAGCCACCAAAGCAAAAGTCGAAGCCAAAGCAGAAGTCCCCACCGTTGCAGAAGTAAGAGCCGGAGCAAGAGTTTGCATCGTAGCCAAAGTCGAAGTCGGAGCCGGAGCAGTAGTCCTCACCAGGTCGTAATTCAGGACCAGAGTAAGAGTCCTCGTGATGGCAGAAGTCGGAAGCAGAACAAGAGTTCTCAAGGTGGTAAAAGCCAGGGCCGGAGCAAGAGTAAGAGTCCTCGTGACAAGAGTCGGAAATGGAGCAAAAGTCCCCAAAATAAGAAGAAATGAGAACAAAAATTCTGACCAGACCAAAAATCTAGGCCAGAACAAAAAGAACAGACAGTAACAACACTGCCAGTAGTAGCAGGCATTCCAGCTGTGGCAACCGAGATCAAATTGTGGACTACAGTACTCAAGTGAAGTCTTCATTTCCCTTTTAATCTACTTTGTGCTCTTCAGGCCCGACTCACGTGCCTCACCGCTGTCATTCTAGAAGTTCTTGTTTTGGTTCATACCTTGAGACTTGATGAGCCCTCCTTATTCCTTATCTTACTCCTGGGGCCTGGGAACTCTCGCAGAACAACCCTCAACCCTATGATTCTGAGCATTACATTGCTACTCACTGTATGATCTTAGGTAAGTTACCCTCATCTCTCCATCAAATATGGACATTTTTGTTTTGTTTTGTTTTGTTTTTTGTATCCTACTGACTGCTTTTCTTCTAGTGTTCACTTAAGCTAGTAGACACAGTTTTTGGAAGATAGAAGGACTGTTCAGAGGCAGTGTCTCTTTTTTTTTTCCCCGTAAAGTTTCCCAGGGCTTCTGTAGTCTCCAGCCTTCTGCATGCTCTCTGCTGGAGTCTTCTCTTGAGCTTCTAGTCTCTGAAATTCTTCTCACTCCAAGCCTCCCTCCCTGCCTTTCACAGTGCTTGGGGTTAAACCCAGGGCATCACTTATGCTAGGCAAGTGTTCTAATACTGATTGACACCCCAGTCCAAGACTTTCCTTCTTGATGAGCTCCCTCCTGCCCACACACATAGTTGCTATAAGAAGTCCACCTTCCCTTTCACAATCCTGAGATGGAAAGGCCAGCTCCTCATTACTTTCTTCCCCCCACCCTCATTTATTCGTTTGTTTATTTGATTGGTTTTGGTTTTTTGAGACAGGGTCTTTCTTCTGGAACTGTGAGACTCACTATGTAGTCCAGGCTAGCCTCAAATTCATGGTGATCCTTCTGCCTCAGCCTCCCGCGTGCTGGGATCACAGGCGTGTGCTGCCACACCCAGCCCTCCTCTTTACTTTTCTCTACCACACTTCTGTGGTGGCAGGCAGAGGCAGAATGCACAGGCAGGGGTGGACATTAGCTGGTTCTGAGTTTGCCCCTGGGCTCTGAGGTTTGGGTGAGGTCCGAGGCAGGAATGGTAAGATCGGTAAGCCTGCCTTTTCTCTTTTAGGCTGCCACAGAACCCAAATTCCCTGCCAGTCGACTGGCTCTGCAGAATTTTGACATGGTCTACAGTGTGCAGTTTGGGGATCTTTGGCCATCTATCCGAGTCAGTCTCCTCTCAGAGCAGAAGTATGGTGCACTGGTCAATAATTTTGCTGCTTGGGATCATGTAAGTGCTAAGCTGGAACAGCTGAATGCCAAGGACTTTGTGAGTGAAGCCATCTCCCACTGGGAACCGGAAGTTCAGAGTGGCCATTCTGCAACCCCATCCCCAGCCTACAGTCCAAACCTTCGATGCTTCACTTTTGCCAGAGGGGATGTCAGCCGCTTCCCTCCTGCCCGGTAAGATCAAGAGCCATGGCTGGGGTTGTGGGGTTGTTGGAAGTAGACTGAAGAGACCTAGCTCCTGGCCTCTGTAATAAGGTTCATGGTTAGTATTTCTGGTGTGCTTCTGCGGGCTGGGCGTTTATCTACCTGCTGTACCTATGTTATGTCATTTCTGTCAATAGCCAGATAAAGTAGGTAATATTATGCTTCTCTTTTACATTTGAGGAAACTCAGGTGCAGAGAAGCTAAGGTACTTACCTTGCTTTGAGTTGTTCAGTTAGTGGTACAGCTAATATTTAGACCCAAGTGGTTTGCCCTAGAACCTGGGCTTTGAAGCTCAATGTTAGTTGTAGGATGTGGAATTGATTTTTTATTTTTTATTTTTGTTGAGACAAGGTCTCATTAGGTAGCCCAGGCTGGCCTCGAATTTATGGCAGTCCTCCTGCCTCAGCCTCTCGATTACAGGCATGAGCCACCATGCCTGGCTTGATTTTTTAATTGAATTTTATTTTTTAGTCTTGAAGCTCGAACCCAGCGCTTTCACACTGAGTTCATCCCCAGCCCTTTTTATTTTTTGAGACAGGCTCTAGCTGAGTTGTCCAGGCTGGCCTCAGACTTTCATCCTCTTGCCTCATCCTCCCATAGTACTTGGGTTATAGATGCACACCACTGAACTCAGCTGGGAATTGACTTTGAAGGCTTTATTGATTCCTTTGACAAATATTTATTGTCTATCAAGTGCCAGGCATTTAAGTGCCTGGGTTAATAATATATAGATCTCCATGGAGCTTCTAGTCCAATGAGGAAGCCAGATATTAAAAATGATTTATAGTTACATTAAGTGCTACAAAGGAAAAGTATAAAATGCCATGAGGCGTTATAATTACTAGGAGATTTAACCCAGTTTTTTCTTCCTTTTTTGTTTTAATCTAGTTTTTTCTGAGGATGTGAATTGTGTGTGTGTGTGTATGTGTGTGTATGTGTATTTTTGAGACAGGGCCTCACTGTGTACTTCAGGCTGACATTGAACAGGCTGGCCTCAAATTCAGGGTGATTCTCCTACCTCAGCCTCTCAGCTGCTGGAATGACATGTGTACCAGCATATCTCACTGGCTGGCTGGCTGGCTTTCTTATTTCCTTCCTTCTCTCTCTCCCTCTTTCTTTCCTTTTTTTTTTTTTTTTTTTTTTGAGACAGAGGCTCACTGTATAGTTCAGGCTGCCCTTGACCTCACTGCCAGCCTCGGACTCAAGCCAGTCCTCCTGCCTCAGCCTCCCAAGTGCTAGATTACAGGCATGGGCCACCACACCCAACTTCTTTCTTTATTTCTGTCTTTCTTTGAAATTTAAGGTAAGACCCAAACACTGAAGTAAAGCTGGTGTTATGGGACTGGGGTCAAACTAAGAGACTAAATATAAATGGGAGGCTACTGTAGCTGGCAGGAGCCAGATTATGAAGGTCTAATAAATCATATGAAATTCTAGCTAGGACTTTTTCTCTGAGAGTAAGAGGAAGCCTGAAAGGTTTTAAGCTGGGAAATGACTTGACCAGATTTGAATTTTTAAAATGTTACCCTGGCTGCAGTGTGCAAAACAGATTGTGGAAAGATAGGAATGGAAATGAGGATATAAATTAGGAGGGTTTTGGCCTGAGGAAGGAATGAAAGATGAGGCTGGAAAAGTCTATAGAAGGGCTGTGTGTGGGAATATTGGATGTCAGGAGCTTCCACATCAGGGGAAAGGGATTTATCTGGTGACACGGAGTTGCTTTCTGGTAGCTGAGGGCAGAACGGCTTTAGGCCTTGTGTCCTTTATTACATACTGCTATAGTTACTAAGATTTATTCTAGGGAACCACCAACAAGGTCATTGTAAGCAAATGAAAGGTAGTAAGGCACAGTGGTTACTACCATAAACTTTGGAGTCAGGCAAACAGATATGAATGCTACCTTTACCACCTGTTGGATGTGTGGCATTGTGTACTGAGCCTTGGTTTTCTTGTCTGAAAATACTAGTAGATAGATAATAATACTATTGTTTGGAAGATAATAGTAATGATAGCTAACAATATAACTTACTATGTGTAAGTTACTGTTCTAAGAACTTCATTTTATTTTTTGGTGTTTTGAAACAGGGTTTTACTATGTATATTATATAGCCCAGACTGGTCATCCTCCTGCCTCAGCTTCCTGAGTGCTGGAATTGCAGGTGTGTATCACCATACCTGGCCTTTTACTTCTCATAGTAACCATATCTTACAAATACTCATATTGCAGATGGAAAAAACTAAGGTGTTGAGAAATTGAAGAATTTGCTGAAAGTCACACAGCTGATGAATAACTGGACTGGGTTTGAGATTCAGGCGATGGGGCTCTGAAACCTACGTTTACCTGTTTCATTATGCTGTGGCACAGATTAAATGAAATTATGGCCGGGTGTGGTGGTGCCTTCCTGTAATCATCCTAGCACTCAGGAGGCTGAGGCAGGAGGATCACCATGAATTTGAAGCCAGACTGGGCTACATCATGAGACCCTGTCTCAAAAAAAAAAAAAAAAAAAAAAAATTATGTATATTAAACATGTAGTGCAGTGCTTGTAATATAGCACTCATCAGTAGCACCTTGTGCAGTTGATGGTTTTCTCATCAGTTGTGCTTAGAAAGCCTCCTTTAGTTGCTGTGTAGGTGTAGATAGATGGTACCAAGTTTAGAGACCAGTGCTAAGGCACTGGCTTTAGGTGGAACCACACAGTAAGAACCATGTGGTCTCCTAAGTTGCTTGAGGTACTTGACACTGATTCCGGGGGTTCCTCTCAGGAGGGTTACCCTGGGAGAGGGAGGAAAGTGAGCAGTGGTGGCAGATTTGTGGAGGTGGCTGGTCCTTTCCCCCAAACTCCCAAGTGTCTAATTTTTTTCTGCTTTTATCTTGGACTCCGTGTAAAGTCAGAGGGATCTTAACTTCCCAGGGATGTGTGCAGGGACTCCAGGAACCTTCTGAAACTGTAAAATTGTTTGTGCTTTTTTCAGAAAGACTAGCTTTTAGCAGATTCTCAAAAACTGTGAGCCAAAAATAACAGTGTGGGACAGAAGAGACTTGATGAGGATGGCTTTTATGGCCTCTGGTGGTAGGGTAGCTCTGCGCCTTCCTCAGATTTCTCAGTGCTTTTGTTATTTTCCTTTGTGAGGCATGAGGCATAGATACTTGTAAGTGTAGTTTGACTTGGAAAATATCCTTGCCGGGCATGGGAGCACAGGCCTGTAATCACAGCACTTGGGAGGCAGAGGCAGGAGGATTGCCATGAGTTCCAGTTCAGCGAGACCTTGTCTCAAAAGACACCCCCCTCCAAAAAAAAAAAAAAAAAAGGAAAGAAATTACCCTATCAAACCTGAGCCTATTGGTGAATGCTTGAGATATTGCAACTTGCGGGCTGGCCATGATAGCTTTTGTAACTGACCATGAGTGGTGCTGTGTCTTATCATATCCTTCTCCTCCTCCTCTTCCTGTCAGGCTTTCTGTCTCCTTGATCTGTTCCCAAGGCTGAGCGACAGGCAGTGGAACTGCTGCTCATCGCCAACTGGCCTTAAGACAATTGTCCTACAGGCAGGAAGTTGTTCTGTGACAGTCTGTTACTGATCATCCCTCCCTTGCTACCCACACTTCCTACCTGGTATCTCTGTCCGTAGCTTACCTACCTTTCTGGAACTCAGATCTGCTTAGCTGAGTCATTTTCCTTAAAAATTTTTGGTCCAGACTCCATAGCATACAGTTTAAAACCTCAGTCTGCTTTCCAGCTTCAATCTTAACACATCTTGTATTTCTGCCACCCCAGATTTCTCACTGCCATTCTGACAGGTGTGAATCTGTGTGTTTCTGTACCTGGCTGTTTCTTTTTTCTTCTGCATAGAATGTTCCTTTTCTCTTTTTACCCCTCTCTGAATCTGTAAAGCACTTTGTATCTCATTATGTAACCCAGTATAACTGAGTTCCTACTTTGTGCCAGGCACTGTTTCAGGAGTTGGGAACATAATGAGCAGAGCAGACAAAATCCCTCCTGTCATGGAGTTAATATTCTAATTGGGAAAGATAGAGAAACAAACAACACAAACATCTGTACATAAAACATGAATAACAAGTGTTTTAAATACAAATAGTACAGGGAGATATAGAAGGTAATGGGAATAGGGGCTGTTATTTGAGATAGAATAGTCAGGGAATGCCAGCGCTCTGGTGAGGTAACTTTTGAGAAGACACCTGAGAGAAATGAGGAAGTACATAGGGATGTTTGAAGGTAGTGTGTTGCAGGCAGAAGGCACAGAAGTGCAAGACCTGAGACAGAAATAGCAAGGTGGCTGGTGCAGCTAGATTAAATATATTTATTTTTTCTTCTTCCTTGGTGGTATTACTGGAGATTGAGCTCAGGGCCTTTACACTGAGCTATGTCCTCACCCCCTTTTTTTTTCTTTTGCGGCACCGGGGATCGAATTCACAACCGCGCGCCTTCGAGACCGGCGCTTAAGCCACTGAGCCAAACTCCCAGCCCTAGTTTTTTGAGACAGGGTAACATTATGTAGCCCAAGCCGGCCTCAAACTCACAAACTCCTTCTACCTCAGCCTCCCCAGTGCTGGGATTAAAGGCACCACCATGCCCTGCTTCTCACCCCTTTTTTATTTTTTATTTTGCAACAGGGTCTTGCTGAGTTGCTAAGTTGCCCAGACAGGCCTTGAACTTGCAGTCCTCTTCCCTCATCCTCTCAGAGTACTGGGATTACAGGCATGTGCCACAATACCCAGCTTGATCTGTTTTAAAAGGTTCACCCAGGACACTATGTAGATGAATGAATAAGGGAGAGAAGAACTGAGTGTGAGTCTAAAGAATTAGTTTTTAGCTGAGTAGAGCTCAGTGGCCCCTGAGAGCATGCCATGGACTTGGTGGCGCGCTCCCAGTGGGTGTCCTGACCTGGAATTTAGCATTAAGGTGGTCTCTTTTGCAGATTTGGCAGCCTGGGTGTTATGGACTACTACCTGATGGATGCTGCCTCCTTGCTACCTGTCCTGGCTCTCGGCCTTCACCCCGGGGACACTGTGCTTGACCTGTGTGCAGCCCCTGGGGGAAAGACACTAGCGCTGCTTCAGACTCTCTGTTGCGGTAAGTCAGGGTGTGGACATTTTGGGCAGGGATGGCTCCCCACCTCATCTAGTCACACTGTTTTTTGTTTTTCGTTTTTTGTTTTTCCTCTGGCACCGGGGATCGAACTCACAGCCTTGCGCCTGCCAGACAGGCTAGTCACACTGAATATGGTGAACTTTCTGGTCCCGAGGTTAGAAAGGAGATAGTTCTTACTTGCTAAATTGTGTGTATCTTTTATTTGCAGTTATTGCCCCTCTTTCTGTGTCAGCTGGTCAAGGAACATTGCTAAGCAAGGCCTCTGAAGGCAGATTAAAGGAAAACTCCCAGTTCATCACATGACCCTTTCATCCCACTGCTTGTGTTTGCTTTGTCTCTAAGATTAAATCTTACTTTCTTGGCCTGCCAGCTAAAACAGTAAGATCTGGTTGAAGTCCCACTTACAGGTTACTTGTATATCTCTCTTCCTCAGGCTTTATGTTCTTCAGACACACCCTCCTCCTCTCTGTGGGCTGAATAAGGCTTTGCTCCTGTTACACTTTCTGTGGAATCCCCCAGCCCACCAGAGCCGGGTTGTCTAAATCCTTTAAGCTTTCTAGCCTCAGCTCCAGGGTGCTACTTCCAGGAAGTCTTTCCTCAGGCCAATTCAGAAATGACCCCTCTTTCTTCTGTGCTCCCAAGTCATGAACATCACTCTTGCAACTGTTAACCCATTAACTTTACCTCAGAGCTTTGCTGGATATGGATCTTTCCCTCTTCAATATTATGGATTTCTTAAATCTGACACGTATGTGTAAACATCGTATTGTCTCAGTGTGAGAAGCTGAAACAACATATGTATATATGATATATATGTATCTAAAAAACAGTTAAGATACACTACTGATTTCACTGAGTTCATTGAAAAGAAAGATTTGTGTTATTGTTTGAACAATTGAATGCAGATGTCTTGTGCTCTGGATGAATGATTTGGGGATGACAATGTGCAATGTATGTACCATCGTTGCCCCCTGAGTGATGTGTTTTGAAATTTTATTTATTTATTTTTCTCTTTGAAATAAAATGGATTGGAAAAAAAAAGATTATAAATTTCTAAGCTGGGTGTGGTGGTGCATGTCTATAATCTCAGCTTTTTGGAGGCTGAGGCAGGAGGATTCCCTGAAGTTTGCAGCCAGCCTGGGCTACGTAGTGTGTTCAAATTCATCCTGACTAGGTACTGAGACAGTCTCAAAAAAAAAGAAAAAAAAAGATTGTGAATTTCTTGGGGCACCTCAGTTTTTTGTTTGTTTGTTTTCTTTCCCCCCACCATTATTGGGCATTGAACTCAGGCTATCCATATGCTAGGCAAACACTTTACCCCTGAGCTACAGCCCCAGTCTCAACGCATCTTATTTGTCTCAGTTGGTGAGCCCTGGCCTTCTGCACAGCAAGAGCTCACTTCAGCCATCTACTGGCCAGCATCTTGCCTTAAAATGCTGTGCACAGTTTTTCTGAAGCACCTCGCAGATTTTTTTTCCCTTAGGGAACTGAGAAGTAGCACAAAGGGCTGTGATTCTCACATCCGACCTGGAGCTCTGCCAGGTTTTACTTGCCATGCCCCTGAGTGAGTTGGCCCTGAGTCCTTCTATTGCAGTTCTTGTCAGCCAGCTTGCAGAGTTCAAGGTAGCATCCAGCCTCATTGTAGGCTCATGGCTGATTCAGAAAGCTATTGTATTTTAGTCTCAGACTTCTAGAAGTCCAGAGAGAGAGAGGAGAAAAGATGTGAACACTGCGTGAAGGAGAGCCCAGCGTGGGTGCTGGGCTGTGCTGGTCTGCCTGAGTGCTTCTGAAGGGAGACAAGGGTAAGGTTACTTGGAATGAGAGAAACTTGAGCAAAGAGGACAGAAAAGGGCAAAGGAGATAGAATTGAGTTGCTGAGTTACCAGCACCTCTCCTTCATCCCAGCTCCTCACCCAAGTGACTGACTTCCTGGTCCCAGGAAGACAGGATCACGGAATTTTAATGCAAGAAGGGAACTTAAGAGTTTACCTTGTCCAGCCCTCCTATTTCATAAAGGGGGAAACAACTCTGGTGAGATTATAAAACTTAAATTTTACAAGAGTGGGAAGTAGAGCCAGAACAGGAATCTATCTTTTCTTTTCTCCTTTTCTCCTCTAGAGCAGAGAATCTGATTTTTACATTGTTGAGTGCCTTCAAAAACTGAGACATTTCTAGCTGGGCATGGTGACACACACCTGTAATCCCAGCCACTCTGGAAAGCTGAGGCAAAATTATCGTAAGTTCAGGGCCAGTCCAGTCCAGTCAATTTAGCAATTTAATGAGATCGTATCTCAAAACAAAAATTTAAAAAGGATGGATATGTAGCTTAGTGCAAAGTCTGGGTTCACTCCTCAGTACTGAAGAAAAAAATAAAGAAAAGAAAATTGGGACATTTCTCTACAGGGACACTAAACTGGTTCATGTTACATAAGGTGCATGTATACTCTCCAGTTCCTACCTCTTCTGTTGCCTCTTGATTCAGACTGAGTATCTGCTGTGAGATATTTCTTTCTTTCTTTTTTTTTTTTTTGCGGCACCGGGGATTGAACTCACAACCTCGCGCCTGCTGAGCCAAACTCCCGGCCCTGGTTTTTTAAGGCAGAGTCGCACTGTGTAGCTCAGGCCGGCCTTGTGCTCGTGTTGTAGCCCAAGCCGGCCTCGAACTGTGAGATATTTCTTGAATTCATGTCTGTTGAAAAATACAAAATGAAGCTGGGTGCATGCCTTTAGGAGGCTGAGGCAGGAGAACTGCAAATTCAAGCCCAGGGACAATATAGCAAGACATTGTCTTAAAATAAAAATAAAAAGGGCTAGGATGTAGCTCAGTGCAGAGGCCCTAAGTTTAATCCTGAATGCTGCAAAAAGGAGCGCAGAATGTTTCAGGAATAGGGGGTTCACCAGAAGTGGTGGCTAAGGCCTGTAATCACAGCACTTGGAAGGCTGAGGCAGGAGAATTGCTGCAAATTCGAAGCCAGCCTGGGCTACATAGTGGAGTTTAAGGCTAGCCTGAATTACAGAGCAAGACTCTATCTCAAAACAAACAAACAAAAAAGAATAGTGGGTTTCTGGGTGCAGTAGCATGCACCTGTAGTCCCAGCTATTCAGGATGTTGAGACAGGATGATCACATGAACCCAGAGATTTCAAGCCAACCTGGTGCTGTTTCAAAAAAAAAGTTGCAGCCAGGCGTGGTGGTGCACGCCTTTAATCCCAGCACTCGGGAAGCTAAGGTAGAAGGAGCATTGTGAGTTCGAGGCTGCCTTGGGCTACAACGCAAGTGCAAGGCCTGCCTGAGCTACATAGTGCGACCCTGCCTCAAAAAACTAGGGCTGGGAGTTTGGCTCAGTGGCTTAAGCACTTGTGTGGCAGGCGCGAGGTTGTGAGTTTGATCCCTAAAAAAAAATTGCACATGATGGTACACACCTATAATTCTAGCACTTGGGAGGCTGAGGCAGGACAACCACCTGGAGTTCAAAGCCAGCCTGAATTATAAAGTGAGACCCTGTCTCAAAAAACCAAAATCTGCTGGACATGGTGGCACACTCCTATAATCCCAGCATTCGGGAGGCTGAGGCAGGAGGATTGTTGCAAGTTCAAGACCAGCCTGGGCTACAAACTGAGTTCAAGGCCAGGCTGAACTGCATAGTCTCAAAAGAACAAATAAATAAATAAATAGATAGATAAACCAAAACTCAAGAAACAAAAGGGTAGAAGAGAGTATATTTCCTTAGCAATAAATATTCATATTTGGCCTCCTTTATTTACTTGGCCTTTCTTGGCCAGCAGGTGCTGGTGGATGTGCCCTCTAGGTGTCCACCCTGACGACCTACTCTCCAGAGAGCTGATTTGGTGCCAGGTACATAATAAAAATCATATCCATGGGGTCTGCATTGACTGGCCGTGCCTGAGAATTAGTGTGTCTCTGTCAGCACCATTGCTGGAGGGATGTTTTATTGGACTATGGCTTCTGAAATTTTCTTTCTTTCTTTCGTTCATTCATTCATTCATTCTTTCTTTCTTTCTCTTCCTTCCTTCCTTATTTTCTTTCTGTCTGTACTGGGGATTGAACTGAGAGCCTTGTATGTGCTAGGCAAGCATCCTACCACTGAGCTACATTCCCAGCCTTAATAGTTTTATTTCCACAGGCAACCTTGCTGCCAACGATCTCTCCACTTCTCGGACAGGGAGACTACAGAAGGTCCTTCAAAGCTATGTGCCTCAGGATGTCAGGGAAAGGAATCAAGTTCGAGTCACTTCCTGGGATGGAAGGAAGTGGGGAGAATTGGAAGGGGACACTTATGACCGAGTGAGTAATTCTTTTTTGTTTGTTTGTTTTTGTCTTTTTGAGACAGAGTTTTTCTGTGCAGTTCAGGCTGGCTTTGAACTCAACTTGTAGCCCAGGCTGGCCTCGAACTCACAGCGATCCTCCTGCATCAGCCTCTGAGTGCTAGGATTACAGGCATACACCACCATGCCTGGCCCTAGTAATTCTTGATTTAGGGTATCTACTTCAAATTTCTTTTTTCTTTCTTTTTTTTTTTTTTTGAGACAGGGTCTCACTGTGTAGTTTAGGTTGGCCTTGAACTCCCTATGTATCCCAGGCTGGTCTCAAATATGTGGCAATTTCTCCTACCTCAGCCTCCCAAGTGCTGGGATTACAAGTGTGTGCCACCATACACAGCTGCCCCTACTTTTTGCTCTTTTCTGTATTTCCATTCTTTGTTTTTATAATTCAATTTGAATATTTAATTTGTTTATTTATTATCACTTCTCAGCCTTTTGGTCAGGTTCAATTGTTTGTTTGTTTATGTTTTTGAGACAGGGTCTTGCTGTGTAGTTCAGACCAGTCTTGAACTTACTATGTAAGGCAGGCTGACCTTGAACTCACTGTGATCCTCCTGATTCAACCTCTTAAGTGCTGGGATTGAAGGTGTGCACCACCACATCCGGTTGAATATTTTATTTTTATCTAATTCACGAGTGCCCCCCCACCCTTTTGTCTTTTTGAGACAGGGTCTCACTATGCAGTTCAGGCTGGCCTTGGGCTCACTTTGTAGCCCAGGCTGGTCTCAAACTTACAAACGATTCTCCTACCTCAGCCTCCCAAGTGCTGGGATTACAGGAGTGCACCACCACACCTGGCTGGTATCCCCTTTTTTTTTGGTACTGGGAATCAAACTCATGACCTTGCACTTGCCAGGCAAGTGCTATGCCGCTGAGCTATATCCCCAGCCCTAGCCTCTATTTTTTGCTCTTCTTTATTTCTATTTTTTCCTCATGACTCAATCTGAGTATTTTATTTTCACCTAATTCACTAATCCCTTCTTCAATTCTAATATGTGATTAAATATATCTACTGTATTCTTAGTTTCAGTTATTGTATTTTACAGTTTTAGGATTTCATATTCTTTTTTAAAATTTTTGAAAATTTTGTAGAAACTCTTTCAGTCTCGCTTTTTAATATATTAATTGTGACTTTTTGAAACACTTATTTCTGATAATTTCAGTGTTCAGTCTCTCATGAGTCTGCTTCTGCTATCATAGTTCCGTGTGTATACGTGGTGCTAAGGATTGAACCGAGGCCCTCATGCATGCTGAACACATGTTCTACCACTGAGTGACACTCCGTTACCAGGTAGCCCCTTTTAAAAGTGGCTTGCCGAGTAAACGTTACTGGGTTTTGGATTGCTCGCCTTTCCTTCTGGAGTTAGATTCCAGGTTTTTCTCATCTCAAGCAAAGAATTAAATGAAATGAGCAAAAAGTAGTGGCAAAGTTTATTAAAAAAGTAAAAGTGAAGAGTGAGGGAGAGACGGGTTCTGCAGAGCGAGCTTGGGCCAAGTAAAAGAGGAAGAAGCAAGATAAAAGTACACCCTGGAGGAAGCAGGGCCAACTATCCAGGAGGAAGACCATGGTAGCAAGCCCTTGGGGTGCCTCTCCTTTACGCTGTCCGAATCTCGGGGAGACCCATGAGAACTTCTACATACCCATCCTGAGAGGTGGTGCTAGATTAGGGTTAGGGCGGGTCTGCCTTCTCCAGGATGTATTTTTTATCTTGTTGTTTACTCAGCCCAAGCTCGTTCTGCAGAGCCAGATTCTCTCTCACTCTTCACCTTTACTCTTTCAAATAAACTTTGCCACTGTTTTTGTTCACTTTGCTCAATTCTTTGAGACAAAAAGAACCAAAAATCTAGCTCCAGAATGAGAGGCAAGCAACCTAAACCTAGTAAGGTTTATTAGGTGAACCTCTTTTAGAAGGAGCTACCTGATAACGTTTCTGGTCCACTGTCTGTCTGTCTCTCTGTGTCTCCATTTTTTTTTTTTTTGTACCGGGGATCGAACTCACAACCTTGTGCCTGCCAGGCAGAGGCTTATGCCATCGAGCTAAATCTTTGGTCCTGTTTTTTGAGACAGGGTCTCACCTTGCAGTTCAGGCTGGCCTCGAACTCACAACGATTCTCATGCTTCAGCCTCCGGAGTGCTGGGATTAAAGGCATGCGCCACCACACCTGGCTCTTTTTTTTTTTTTTTTTATCTTTTTGAGACAGGGTTTCACTATGCAGTTCAAACTTGCCTTGAACTCACTTGGTAGCCCCAGCTGGTCTCAAATTCACAGCGATCCTCCTGCCTCAGCTCCCAAGTGCTGGGTTTATAGGTGTGTACCACCACATCCAGGTCTCTCTTTTGGATAGATCTATATCTTTTTTTTTTTTTTTTTTGTGGCACCGGGGATCAAACTCCCAACCTCACACCTGCCAGACGGGCACTTAAGCCACTGAGCCAAACTCTCAGCCCCAGGTCTCATTTGGAATGGTAGCAAAGTTTTATTAAAGATAGAAAAAGAAACAGGTCCGTGATTGATGTGTTTTGAAATTTTTTTTCTCTTTGAAATACAATGGATTTGAAAGAAAAAAGAAGAAGAAGAAGAAGAAACAGGCTCTACAGAGTGAGTTTGAGCCAAGTAAAAAAAGTTCACCCTGCAGCATGCAAGAGGGAACACAGTGGCAGGAACTCAGTGTGCGCTGTTCTTTGTGCATTGCCCATGCCTCAGGCTGACGTCTGGTCTAAGCCATCCTATCGAAAACCTCCTCAAGTTCTCATGAGAAATCCATGAGCATGACTTTGGGAACTATTCTGCACCTGTGACCTGGGGTCTTGTCACTCAGCCAGTTTAGTCACGCCCTTTCCTCCTGTCTCATTTCCCCCTGACTGACACATATCCCCATAATTACTTATGGGGTGCTGAATGAGTAGAAATCTCTGTCTTCTATAGCTTATTCCAGCTGGAAGGGGGCTGTAGACCCCAGCTACTGGGGATTATGACCTCTCCGACTACGCTGGGGTGTAGTGGCTCACTAGCAGGGTTGAAGGGAAAAATCATTAAAAGACAATGAGAGGGCCAGGAATTTAGCTCAGCAGCCCAAGCGCCTGCCTGGCAAGTGCGAGGTCGTGAGTTTGATCTCCAGTACCGCTCCCCCAGCCCCCGCAAAAAAAAAAAAAGACAATGAGAAAAGAATTAGTAACTGTTGAGATGTCTATTCAATAGGAGAAAGACAGTAATTTTACTATTGTGTTGGGTTTGAAGAGCCCAAATATGAGGAGCTGATCAGATTTTCACAATTCTTGTGGAAGACAGAGTATGGCAAAGAGAGAGGTTAGATAAATTATTGAGAGCCTAAGAGTCATAGTCTTAGCAAGGTTACCTATACAATGGACCTAATTAAAAACAAGAGCCTCCATATATTTGCCCATTTAAGCTGTGGTGAATTAGGGTCAGTAGTGATTCTACTTATCTGCACCTGGAGCAATACTGGAGTCTTTCTGAAGAGCCACCTCGTGTCTCCCAGAAGTTGTCAGGAATAGCTTTCTTCTTAGTCCTGTGAAAATTCTAGTGACCATTTTCCATGTAGTATTTTTATAGCTTGTTACTGCATCCCTTGAGGATGGATCGGAATCGTTTTTCAGGAACTGGGAATAAGGCTAGGGTCCTGAGGGGTTGTAGGGCTGCTCTGCTTAATCAGGGCAGGGCCACTTGAGAAACAGTGTCTCTTGAATTTACCCTGCAGTAAAAACTTTGGTACTTTGTGTAAGGTGGTAGAGATGAAACCTTTTTTTTTTTTTTTTTTTTCACTTGAGACGAGGTTTCCCTATTAGTTCATGCTGGATTTGAACTTGCTGTTAGCTCAGGCTGGCCTTGAACTCATGGCAGTCCTCCTGCCTCAACCTCATGAGGAAACCTGGGAGGAAACCTTTTTTTTTTTAAGGAAAAGAAAAGAAAAACCTTTAAAAATCCTAAAAATAACTCACAGTTACTTGAGTTAAGCTTTACTGGATGGTTTTTTGGTTTTGCTCTGACCGGCAGGCATATGTTTCTAAATTACCTACATTTTGTTAGAAGAAACAAGTAAGGGGAACAAACATGGTGGAACCCATATGGCTGATCCAAAATGGGGGGCCAGGCCTATGAAGATGGTAACTCTAAGAAAGAAACAGCCATTTAGGGGGAAAGCACAGAGATTCAACACAAAAAGTAGTCAACTGGGGTAGGTGGTTACTCAGGCAGGCTACCAAGTTACCAAGAGCTATTTTTCCTCAAAAGAGTGAGAAAACTGAGCAAAATATCATGGAGAACAGAAACATGGGGTCAAAATGGCATACTAAACTCTAGATCACACACGTGGCACCTACATAGCTGTTGTGCGACTGGGTTACTGACAGGCTCTCCGGCTGTTCTTTACAGACCTGTGTCTGCAGTGACTGACCAAAAACTGGAAAGAGAAGAGAAGGGGAAATTTCCACCAGGCCTGTAGCCTCCTACAGCTGGCAGAAAAACACAGAGGCCATGCATGCTCCACCCCACCCAACACACAGATGGAAAAGCAGGAAACAGTTCTCTCTGCCATGAAAAGAGTCTCCTGAGTTTCCCAGCTAGTGGGGAGAGACAGGGAAAGGAAAACAAACAAACAAAAAAAGCTTTGTGGTGTTTTGGAGAGAAACAAAAATTGTTGCCAAAAGGGCCTTACCTGCTGCTCTTGGCTGACCAAGCCAAATATGTTACCAGGTTTTAGGGTGCTTGTCTCCTCCTGGATGTGGTTTCTAGTTTCTTTCTGTCCTGAGCAAAGAATAGGTCAAGACAAGCACAAATGATAGCAAAGTCTTATTAAAGGTAGGAAAAATAGGCTCTGCAGAGAGTTTGGGTCAAGTGAAAGTTGGAAAAGAAGTGTACCCTATAGCGTGAGGCTGGGATGCCATGCAAGAGCAATCACCATGGCCTCTTGGGGTTTTTGTTGTTGTTTGAGACAGGCTCCCTATGTAACGTGACCTTGAACTCACTATGTAGCTCAGTGGCTTCAAACTGGTGGCAGACCTCCCACCTCAGCTTCCCAGGATCCTAGGTACTAGACTTACGGGCATGTGCCACCTGCCCAGCTTCTCTTGGTTTTTTGGTTATTTGAATTTTATCTTCTGGTAAGTTAGTAATTTTCAATTTTGATTGCCCACACTGTGTGTAATGAATCGTAAGGATAATCTGAGCCTGCAGATGCTGCTAGCTTCCTTTAAAAACAGTTTGATTTGCTTCAGGACAGCACTTAGCTGTAAGGCATAGCATCTTCCTTCACTCAGAGTGTAAGCTGATTCGAGGCTGGTCTTTGTGAAGGCTGTTCGCTTTCCAGCTTCCCTCCGTGACTAGGTATCAAAGCAGAAGGTGTTTGTTTACTGGCATACTCTGAAGATTTGGCCTCGGTATGGGTTTCCATTCCAGTTTCTCGTTTCACATGGGAAATGCTCTGTTTTTTGTCCTTCTAGGCTTTCACTTCAGAGGAATTAGCAAAAAACAAAACAAAACATAAACCATTAGCTGGGCGTGGTAGCACATGTCCGTAATCCCAGCAGTCCAGTAGATTGAGGGAGAAGGATAGCACTTAGCAAGAGCTTAAAATAAAAATTAAAAAAAAAGGCTAGAGATGTTGCTCAGTACAAGGATTCTGTGTCTAGTCCCCAATACTGTACTCAAAACAAAACAAAGCAACCCCAGAAACCATCAACTTTAGCTTCTACATGCCTTCTTGGATATATTTTCCTGTCTTTTTTTTTCTTCTGGAGTTTTTGTAGTCTTTGAGTGCTACATTTAAACATATTTTTCAAATACATTTTACCCAGCCTTTTAAGGTTTTGTGTCATAACAGTTTTTATATTCTATATTCATAGAAACAAAAGGTACTAAATTCTTCTCTGAGATGGTTTATAGAATATCACAGTGGTCCTTCTGTGGATATCACCATTAATTAGTATTGCATTTTTCTTGTGAAGGGCAGCCTCATCATAGTTCCGTATGGCCCGGGTAGAATACGAAATGATCATTTTTCTTACTCTGTATGCACTGTATCTACTGAGGCAGCTGGGAGCACATCAGGATGTTGAATGCTGGGTCATTTTTTAATTTAGTTAGAATTTCTGCTTAACTAAAATGGATCTTTTCCAAAGATGATTACAGTTTTTGAAACAAAAAAAATTTTTTTTAGATTTTTTGTTTAGTGCCTAGTACACAGTGGGCTCTTAGTAATGCATGAGTCACTTTATATTTCTTGCTTTAAAACATTTCTGTATTAGATCTGAGATTGTTTTAATTTAACTTGGAATCCAAATTTTGTTGTTTGATAGTGTCTGTAAATTGAGCATTATATCATCTATGAACTGGATGTTTTCATCCAAGCAGGTAAGAACACAGCCCTGAAGCACTGTCAGTTGATGTTAGTTCTTTAATTTTATATTTATTTATGTGTTGGTTTGGGCTTTTTGACCATTCACAAGTATTGCTGAATATACTATTTCCCACTCATTATTTCACAGTTGTCTAAAAGGCTAAAATGAGTAGCTTTGTCAGGTTCTCTGAAGTGGAGACATGGGCAGAGGGAACATTCCAGGAACCTTCAAGGCCAAGGGTCTAAGACAGCTATGGCCTGAGCAGGAGGAGTTTTAATGCTTCACCCCTTACCTCTGAGCAGGTGCTGGTAGATGTGCCCTGTACCACAGACCGACACTCACTCTATGAGGAAGAGAATAACATTTTTCGACGGTCAAGGAAGAAGGAGCGACAGATGTTGCCTATGCTGCAGGTGCAGCTGCTCGCGTGAGTGATAGATTTACAAAATCTCCAGGATTTGTGCCTGAGTGCTCTAGGAGTCTGGGCATTTGGGAGATTGGAGGGGTCAGAAATTTTTGCTAAGACCGTTACCCATGGAAGGGTCTTACAGCTGGAGATTTGCCTGAAGGGGACATGTAATGGTCCTTCTCTGTAACATCAAGAACCCTATCTGGTAGGACATA
>RJWM01026822.1:0-27587 GCA_004363535.1 Dasyprocta punctata
GGAAGGGGAAGGGGAAGGGGAAGGGGAAGGGGAATGAGAAGAAGGAGAAGCAATAGCAGCAGCTGCATGTGTTCCTTTTTGATTTGGAGCTGTTCTTTGGCGGGTTAGGATGTTAGGATAATCCGCCACAATGGGCACAGTGGTGTGTTGGTATCTTACTATTTCTACTTTGTTGTGATGGGAGCTTTCTTTTTAGGCAAATGTCACTTTGGGATAGTAGCTAAAGCAATTAGAATCAAATTTTAGTGGGGGAAAATGCACAACATTAAGACAAAAACATGAGCTCTTCATTTGAAGGAATTAGGTTAAAATTCTGGCATAGTTTCTTCTATGACAAAAGCCATCAGCCACTGAGGGGATCATCGCCATGTCTGCAGGAGAACCTAATGCGGAGATGCAGCATCCGTCGCCTGCTTCCTTGTGGCAGACATCTCGGGTGGCTGCAGCGTTGGGGAGAGAGGCTGAGTGTTACAGGGCACTGTGGTTTACAGCCTCATCATCCCCGCCAGGGCTTCTCAGGAGCCTGAAGAAAACGTCCCACCAAAGCTCTGCATTGATGCTTATGCTGTCCAACAGTGGAGACACATAGCCACTTCTATGAAATGGTGACTAGACATGTTCTATAATGAGCAATTTATTTTACAAGTGATAAAATTACCACCACTTAAAATGATCTGGAATAGACATGGCCCTGGCATCAGTATTAATATAGCTTGGCGATAAGAAGGAACACCTATCAGCCAGTACAACTTTTCCCAATTGATCAGGAAGGATGCCGGTCATGGGGTGACCCTGGTCGTGTCTGAGTAGTCTCTGAACAGGGTGTAAAGTACGCTGCTGCGCAGGAATAGTGCAGAGCTGGACACGTGGGCAGCGAGCCCCAAACCCAGCTTCCTGTTAGCCGGTTGCCATTCAGCTGATTAACCGCGGGGAGAAGTGATTTTCTCGCCATTCACTGAGAGTCAGAGCTGAACCAGGAGAAGCGCTTAGGTCGCCACACCCGGTCAGGGCTTCCCCCACCTTCACGAGGGAGTGGGACAGCCCCTGGTCTTAAGCATCCTGCGGGGCATGTGATGAAACACCCAGGATTCTTGAAACCTCCAAGAGCATGCGGGGGCCAGGTTTAACTAAGGGTCTCATCTCCGATGTTTTATCTTCCCGTTCCTCGTGAAGGGAAGGCAGGCGGCAGTTCCTTACATCAGAGTCGGGGATAAACGGAGACTGATGGCTTCCTTAGGACACCAGGGCTGTGACGTGACAAACTGAATGGGTTAAAAAAATGCCGAGCAGATTAGTGAGGCACTGTTCTGGTTGTGTCTGTGAATGACCTGCGTGTAGGCCACAAACTGAGGGGAAGCCCCGCCCCGGACGTGGGTGGCACTGACCAGGAGGCTTGGGGCCTAGATGGGGTAAAAAGGGAAAGGGGAGCTGTCCTGCTTCTGCAGAGGAGCTCCAGCTTGCGTCATCACCTTGGATGTTTGTCTCCAGTTCCCCAGGCTTCCGGTGCAGACCCTTTGGCTTTCTGATGTGAACTCGCACCGGCCCCTGCAGAGACTCCAGACCTTGAGCTGTCCACTTTCCCCTCCAGATGTCCTGGTACATTCTTCCACCTCACTCCACAGGTGGCCACTGCAAGCCCACATAGTAAATCCTTCATCGAATCACATGCGCATTTATATTGAATCTGTGCCTCTGAGAACCCTGATACTAGGATCTTCTCCAGTGTTTTATAGCACATAGGAACGTTAAGGCAAAGGGTGACCAGTTGTCCCAATCTGCCTAAGACCAAAACTGGGAATGTTCTGGACTGCATCTCTCACGGTATCTGCGGGAGGGAGGAAATCCATGTGCTCCGCACGTGTGTGCGTCTGCATGTATAACAGACACACACACTTGTGTATGCATGCCTATCACAGAGGAATATAATTCATAGGTCTGACCTTGAAAAGTTAGTTAATGTGTTAGCCTCATGGATATTCAGCCATAAAAAGAGGAAAAGATTGTAAAAATATTTTGTCTAAGACTGCTGAGTACTGGCACGTGTACTAAACTCTGTACTCTGTATCCTAAGTTGAAACTGATACTGGGTTTGTGTTGATCGAGTTTGATGCAGAGCACCGAAGCCTTTGCGTGAGTTCGAGAGTTTATTACTGTGCATGCTGTTTAGAGTTTTAATGATTCTGCACAGGGCAAAGGCAGACTCTAAATCGCAGTGTGACGAGAAATTCTCCTTCCTCCTGGGTAGCAGAGCCCATCTGTTTTTAAACAGTGAAGGAGCTGCTGACACTTTATTAAACTGTTGTTTTACTTAAATTGCAGTTGTCTGAAGTGCTGTTTCCCCTCCACTCCCGCTTTCCAAAGTGCAGTCACCATAACAACTTCTTATTTGGGGAACTGCACGTGGCTGCCCCTCTAGCTGAGTAATACACGGAGCCAGAATTTTTTGGTTTATTTTAAAGCATCTCAGTGTGAGCCTGTTTTTCTCAGATCTTCACTTTTTCTGCCTCTCTGTTCCCGCTTTGCCCTGTTGTAAGAGTGGATACACTGAATATTCTATTTCTAGCAAGGGGAAGAAACGCATATTTAGGAGAGGTCCGTTTGGCATTTATTTATGTTGATGATAACCTGCAGCATCCTGAGACACGGTCACCGTCTCAGGTCTCAGAACGATCCTGAACAAGGACTCTCAGACTCAGCGACCTGCCTCTTTCCTGAAGAAAACCTCTTCCTGGAATTTCTCCCTATTCTCTTTTTCCTGGCTTTCGTCTTTTCCTGCAGACCAACCCACCTTGACCTGGACTGTGAACTTTAGCCCTCTGAGGATGAACTTTCCCTGCACGATAAGTCAGTTTGTAAGTCACAGCCCAGCTGAGTCGCAGGATCTAAAAGGAGCACCTGCAAGGCCCTGCTTTCCAAGGCGTCATCGGATTGTGGAGTTGCGGTCCATGCTCCCGAGACTTGTGCATGTTTAGATTTACACGTTTGCTCAGTTTCCTGTCAGTCATTGTAGTAAGAATGATTACCTCCCTCTCCCTCAAGCTTCCTGTTTCTGTCTCCATCTATGAGGGAAGGTCTGCACCCCCTGAGCTGGAATGGGGTGTCCGAATTTGGTGGCGATCAGGGAGTCTTCCAGTAAGATAATGGACACGAAAGGTGCAAGGCCAGAGTTCTGGGAACCCAGGCCTGTGAGAGGTGGGCGTCCAGGGCAGAGTGTGGGGATACCTGGAGCACAGGAAGTAGAGATTCAAGAGAAGGAGACTCTCGAGGCAAAGGTTTAGAACCCCAGAGCGTGTTATAAGTATAGAAGTGCACGGGAGTGAGATACTGGAATTAAATGCAGAAGAGCAGGGCAGATTGTCCACTGGAGACACCAGAGCACCAGGAAAGGGAGAAGCCAAGTGACCAACACAACTAAACCAACAGACTTTATTGCTTATCCCTAGTGGTGAAGTCCAAATATCCCTTAGGTAGAGTATGTCAGGATGACTTTGCAAAAGAGTTGTGTACCTGCAAAAGTACACTCTATCTGTCTTAGTTACTTTTTACTTGTTGCCTAGACAAAATACCTGACGCCCGAAATTAGAGGAGGAAAGGTTTATTTCTTACAGTTTCTCGGGAGTTTCACTCCATACTCAGTTGGCTCCAAGGCAGTGTGCAACAGCAAGGCACGCTGGAGAGAGAGGGAGTGGAGGATGGAAGCGAGCAAGAGGAAGACCCGCCTCCCTTACACTGCATGTCGGCTCCACCCCTGGGCGGGTGCAGCACTCATATCATCAATCCCAGCACCAGACAACAAACCAATCACGAACACCAGACTCAGAGCTGTCCATGTTATAGGAGTCCTTGGGGGGACACAGGACACCCCAATACACCGTCTTAGCCGAACTTCTGCACAACAGAGGCACACAGCCTGCCAATGTGTGGATGCCTGGGGTGGTGTACTGTGCAGGCACAAACTCCAGGGGCAAGAAGGTTCTTTACGTGTCCTAGTTCCCGGAGCTCTGCCCACACATCCTGTCCTCCTGGGCCTCTCTTAAGGGAAGAATAGGATTGAGAAAGGGGAAGGGAGAAGAGAGGAAAGGAAACTCTCCTCCTCCACATTTCTTTATTTTAGAAAAGAGGTGATTTTTTTTTAAAAAAATAGCTCAGGGTGTTTAGAAAATAAAAGAGCAATCTAATCATTCCAGGCAAAGGAGATTGCCCTGGCTTGGCACTCTCTAGGAGTGCAGTAAGACCGTTTGTTGTTCTGTGGTCTCCTGGGGCTGTAGCATAAGGAGACACTGACAGAGCGTTATGGAGCGCATGGACCACTGCAGTCCCCTGTCCTTACTGATCACTCATTCCAGGGGCTGCTGGCATTTTGGGGTCACTTTAGTGAGCCAACCCAGGGGGCAGTGTGGAACACGCAGCCACAGTTTGTGTCTCAGGAATGAACGCTTCTGGAATGTGGGCCTCCCTACTCAAATGTATGGAATCATGTCATGGAATCACAGGATTTCAGAGCAGGGTGAATTGGCTGATCATATTTGCTATAGTTTGGATCTGAAATGTCCCCCAAACTCTCCTGGTGAAGCCCTGTGCCTAGGGGGAGGCACCGTCAGGGAGCAGAATGTTTCTAAGGTGGTCTCAGGGAAGAGCTGGGTCGCTGGTGCCGTGGCACTGGAGGGCCGTAGGACCATGGTCCCCTGCTGTCTCGCTGTGCTTCCCAGGCACCCTGAAGTGAGCAGACCCCCTCTGCCACACTCTCCCGCTATGATGCACTGCGCCGCCCACGATCCAGGGAACAGCACCAGCCAACCAGGGGCCGAAGTCTCTGTAATCGTGGGCTGATTTGGGGGGCGTCCACCTGACCGCTGACAGGTGAGTGGGTGAAGGAAATGGGGTGGATCTGCACAGCGCAGCATTAGTCAGCCACCAGGAAGGAGGAATTCGAGTCATTTGTGGGAAAACTAATGGATCTTGAGATCATAATATTCAGTGAACTAAGTCAGACACGGAAAGCTAAATATTGCCTGGTTTCTCTTATGTGAGAAACTCAAAATCTAAATAAATTAGAAAGTAAAGGAGAGATGGCAGGAAACAGGAAGCAAACTTTTTGGAGATGGAGAAGGGGACGAGAGGACAGGGGTAGAGGGGAGGGCAGGGGAAGGGAACTGAAAATGATCACGATGTAATATTTACTCAGCTATGCAGCAGCTCCTCAAAACGGATGTAACGATGGTGTATCACAAGTAAGCACTGCAGAAGGGAGACTAGAGACAGTCAGAGGTCGGCTCCGAAGAGCACAGGAGGCTGGGAAGAGGTACGAGGACCCAAGGTCTGAGAGGGCGCTGGGTTGGGGAGGGGAAGGTGGAGAGGGAAGGGGGTGCTGACCCCAGAGTCCAGGAGGACAGCAGAAGGCAGACAGAAGGTGGTGGCCTCAGCTGGAGGAAGGCGCAGGATGAGGGAGAAGGGGAGGCTGTTTCTGGTGAGGACGCTGTGGCTGCTGGACTTGTTTCAGGGGAGGGCTGTGTACCAGCAGCCTTCAGCGTTGGGGATGGGGAGACCACCCCGGGAGCTGGCTGAGGGGCTCCAGGAGATCAGCATTCATGTGACCTGGAAGCAGCCTGCCTCCAGGCCACAGAAACTCCTCACCAGATGATACACTGAGGACATTTCTACTTCCTGGGGTCCTTGGGTGTGGGGAGGGCTGAGCTGGAGATCAGCTCCATATGCGAGGCTCGAGCAGGGCAGCCCCGAGAACACAGCGCCCAAGGCGAGCCAGGGAGAGGGGCTCACATCGATCAGCCTCCCGCTGATTGTAGAAATAAATGCACCACAGTCACTGGGCAGCTCCTTTTCTCCCACCAGGGGGAGGCCTCCACCTGACCTCCACTTTCCGCATTCTGACTCCTGTCTTCCTTTCTTTATCCTTCGTCATCCTCCCACCCCGGGGAATTTCCAGAGCTGTGTGGGATGCGGCAGTTGGGGGGTCCCTGTCTGCAGGACAGAAGTGTCCCCCATGAGGCAGGTTTTCTGTATATATGAACACTGCTGTCCGACTTCATTTTTCTAAGTTTTAGCCTGGCGTGTCTTCCCTACGCTTCTGTTCCAAAGCCTCCTGTTCCATCTCATTATATTGTGTTGTGCGGTGTTGGGTCATGTTTGTTGTACTTTCTGGATGTTCCGGGTTTTTCTTGTTAATAATCCGAACCTAAACTTTCCACAGACTTCAACAATATTCTTCATAGTTCTTACTCCTTCATCCTTGAAACAGCCTAGGAGTCTGAGTGAAGAAGAAAAAGAAGTAAAGCATTCTGGAAGGCAGCAGACCCCCTCCACCAGGAGGCATGGAGCCTGGGCGCACTCTGTCCCCCACGGCTCAGGAGCCCCGAGCCAGGAGCCGGGTGTGGGGAGACCCCTAGTCAGTGACCCTCAGGGGTGGTCAGCATGAGCCAGCGCCAATGCCCTCTGAGGGGCACTTCCGTGATTTCAGGACGAGGGAAGGCCCGTGGGAGATCAAGTCACAGATCAAATGTAAAATGACCTGCCGCAGCTTGTGTGCGGTGTTTAACTCAGCCTTGTGTGAGGCTGGGATTGCTCCTTGGATCTAAACAGCACGCATTTTAGAGAACTGTCAAGCTTTTGGCCAGTGTCCTTTAAGATATTACAGTGTCTCTCCTCCATTTTCTCCATTTCTGTTATGGTTTCTATTTAGATGTCCCCCAAGAGCCCCATGTACTCATGGCAGGGCTTTTGGAAGGTGACTGGATTATAGGGGCTCATAGCTGACTTGTTATGGGGAAGCCCTGGTCAGAAGTGGCAGGTCATGGGGGCGTGGCCTGGAAGGTCATCTCCTTCCCCACTCCTCCCGTCTCTGCTTCCTGTCTGCCATGCTGTGAGCAGGTCTCCTTCTCCACCTTCTGCTGTGCTGCCCCGCCTTGGAGCCAGCTGACTGTGATCTGAGACAGGAGCCAAAATAAACCTTTCTGGGGATGAGAAAGTGACTAAGACAATTCTTGTTCTGAAAGAATTTTGTAGACAAATGTTGGCTCTTCCCATTTTATTCTGCACACTTCTTAATGACACTTTTGTGTGTGTGTACAAGTATTCCTCATAGCCTGAAAGGGCTACATTCCAATAAACCCATCATAGCTTGAAAGTATCACAAGCGCTTGGGAGGCTGAGGCAGGAGGATCGTTGTGAGTTCGAGACCAGCCTGGGCTACAAAGTGAGTTCAAGGCCAGTCTGAACTGCATAGTGAGACCCTATCTCAAAAAATAGGGGTGGGGATTTAGCTCAGTGGCCTAAGTGCCTGCCTGGCGGGAGTGAGGTTGTGAGTTTGATCGCCAGTACAAAAAAAAAAAAAAAGAAAGAAAAAGAAAATACCACAAGCTGCAAAATGCATTGCATCCACCCCACCCACAACAGCATCTTGCCTTCCCTACCCAGCACACTGCAGATTACTGGTTGTTTCCCTGAGGTCTTAGCCACTGGGGAGCTGTAGCTTTCTGCTACTGTCAGGATCATGAGAGAGGATCGCACTGCATAGGGACAGCGCAGACAAAGCAACATTCACAACTGAAAGTATGGTTTCTACTGAATGCAGATTGCTTTGGTGCCAACATAGGTTGAAGAATTGTAAACTGATCCAGCATAAATTAAGGAGCAAGTGTTTGAATGTGGGGAAGGCTAGTGGGCATGTAAATACACATAGTTTAAGATTTGTTTTTCTTGAGGTAATATATATGCAGTGCTTAAAAGACCTGTAGTTCTATAGGACAATAGAACCCCAGCCTCGTGCCTAATTCCAATTCCCAAATGCAGCCATGTTTACCATTTGTTTCTTCTGATATTTTCCTCTGTGTTACTAGAATATGCTACTGGCATTGGTGTTTTCCAATTTTGGATATTATCTATTGATTTCCTACTACAGAAGAGGAGGAATTAGCTCTTACACATCTTTTTGACAGCATTTCCTTTCCCTTTGTGATTTATCATACTTTTCATGTGAGTTTCCCTTTGTACTGTCATTTTACTGACTTTTGATTGTCAGTTATCGTTACTTTTTCTACTGTGTACTTTTTAAGAGATGATTTTTATTCCCCAGCTGTTTCCTTTTTGTTTTGTTTAGTTTTGTTTTTTGAGACATGGTCTCACTGTGTAGCTCAGGCTGGCCTTGAGCTCATTTATAGCCCGGACTACCAGCTGTTTCCCTTCTAATCACCTCTTGTCTACTTAGAGGAGGAGAGGTTTATTTGGGCTCACAGTTTCAGAGGATTTAGTCCATGGTCACTGGCTCCAAGGCAGGAATTTCATGGTGGAAGAGCATGGAGGAACAAAACTCCTCAATTCATGGCTGAAAGGAAGGAGAGCATAGGAAAAGCGCACCAGGGGAGATGCATTCTCCAAATTCATGCCCTCGGTGACCTGCCTTCCAGTGGGCCGCACCTCTAGCAGCCTGTTTGGGTATGGACATCACTGGATCAACCCACCGATGAGCAAGCAGCCTTCCCATGACCCAATCACCTTTCCAGGTGTCTCTTAATTCATTCATGTTGACAAGTACGAGTGACCATTCCACTGATGTTTTTATTGCTACATCGCTCCCATTACTTTTTCTTTTGTAGGTTTCTATCTTTCTTGTACCACTATTACTTCAGTAGGGCTTTTAGGAAGGAAAAGTGGTGAGTGCTCATGTTTAAACTGCCAGAAATTCTCTTTTTCAGAAACCCATTACCTGTAACAGTACACTTTTTTTTTGAGATAGGATCTCACTGTGTATCCCAGGCTGGTCTTGAAGCCATGATGTAGCTTGGGCTGGTCTAAAGCTCATGGTGACCCTTGTGCCTCAGCCTCTCAAGGGCTGGGATGGCAGACATGCATCACCACACCTAGTAACTACAACTTTTTAATGGAGGCAGCTAATGGAGGTGCCAGCTCTCTGTGAGGCTAACAGTTCCCGAGTCTCGGAACTCGTCATCTCCCCCTAGGTGGGTGTCTGAGATCCCGGCCCTCAACTGCCTCCCATCTCCCTGTCAGTGCACTCACGGTTTCCAGTGGCAGCTGAGAATGTCTCTAACTTTTTACCTTCACGATGCACTCGTCAACATTCTGTGCAGGTCCACCAGGACTTCTCTGTGTTTTAGGAAGATGTGAAATTCCCCCACTGCCAGAAAGCAAAGTCAAACAGAAGTCTCTGGATGTTCCTACCTAGGATATTAAAAATCAAAAAGCCTCTGTATTTTAATTCCCAATGTTGAAGTAGATTGATCTCTACTAGTTGTGAAAAGGCAAACTGTAGTCCATAATATAAATGATCTCACAGGATGCGTACCATTAGGGCAATCTGGTGGCTTAATTGCTTCTTCCCCAGTGACTTATGGCTTGGAACAGATAGGAAAGTAGGCTATCAAAACAAATACTTGAAGGCCAACGATAAAAAATGTTAATAATTAGTAACAGCTAGAAGCAAAGTTAATTCTCAGTGGACCCATACTGCCAGCTACTTAATGCAAATTAACAAATGACATTTTAATGTAAAGGACTTGAAAGCTAATATTCTAATTTTCCAAGGAAGATCAATAACTCAACAGACAATAATGTGTTCTAGAAAGGGATTCAGAACTAGAGTGATAACTTTATCTTAGTGATAAGTGAAATGCTACACAAAGTTTATGTTTGTGATCCAAAATTAGACTGAGTTAAAGTCGATGCCACACGCTCTGGAAGAAGGTCTCATAAAAATGAAAAGTGTGAGCAATAGCTGATCACAAAGTGACAAAATTGGTCATATAACATAGGTAATGAGACAATTTCTTCCTTCTCTGAAGGATTATGAAGGGTAATTCTGAATTAAAATGGTTTTCTTTTGAATTCTTGAATCTTGTGTTTTAAATAAAAGTTTAGTAAATGAATAATGAAATAGCATTGCAATTTGTGATGCCTGGTTACTTGGGATAAATAATTTTGGTTTAAAATAGAAAAAGCCCTGCTGGTATGGGGACTAAAGTCTCCTTGTGACCAGGAGTGACTTTAAGATTTTTCTGTTAATACAAAGCACTGAATAAAACCACACAAATCTGGTAACTCCCATTTGCTGAGCACAATGCAGAGGGGACAGAGATATTCTCCCGCTTATCTCATTTGATCTTTAAAACACGCCTCTGTGGTATGTTGTCTTTGCTTCATTTGACAGAGAAGGGAATTGAGAAATTATGATTTCCCAGAGATTGTGGAATGCACAAATGCAAGTTCTCCGCAATGCCTGGCACACTCAGGGGGCTTAGTGCCCTGACTCCTCCTCACCTGCCTGTGCAAGCGCATGATCCGGTCCAGGCTGGGAAGCCAGCGGGTGGTGCCCCTGATCATTCTTCAGAAGGTAAAGTGTGCTGGGTTCTCTTGTTGTCCCAATGTTTGTTTATGATCCTTTGCTTCAAAGTTTAAAAAAAAAAATTCGACAGAATTCGAATGCAGCGTTGATGGCATGGATTGTAAGCACCTTCTTCTGTGTTATGTTCTCTAGCCCTGCCCCTCAATCTGGGTATTACTATGTTTTAATAGTAATTAAAGTAAGAAAAAAAACTTGTACTGAAGTTTAACATGCATGCAGAAAAACTCCACATGAGAAATTTTCAACAATGGAAATGCCTGTGTGTTTTGGGGGCTGAGCAAATAAACAGAGTCACCAGCTCCCCAGAAGCCCTTCATGTCCCCTTCTGGTCACTGCTCCCTCTAAGACAGTTGCTGAGGTGACCTCTATGACATTCGTTAGCTCTGCTTGTTTTTGGAAATGAAATCTTTTTTTTTTTTTTTTTTTTTTTGCGGCACCCGGGATCGGATTCACAACCTCACACCTACTGGAAATGAAATCTTAAAGCCAGGCATGGTGGTGTGTGCCTTTAATCCCAGCATTTGGGAGGCTGATTCAGGAGGATCGTTGTGAGTTTGAGACCAGCCTGGGCTACAAAGTGAGTTCAAGGCCAGCCTGAACTGCACAGTGAGATCCTGTCTCAAAAAATATGGCTGGGGATTTAGCTCAGTGGCCTAAGCGCTTGCCTGGCAGGTGCGAGGTGTTGAGTTCAATCCCTGGTACCAAAAAAAAAAAAAAAAAAAAGAAATGAAATCTCGTGTGCCAGGCATTTTTGGGCCTGCTGTACAGTGGGGAGTCATTGTGCTGGAGGATGTAGCTGTGCAGTGTGTGTGCCCAACCCTGCGTAATCATCCACAATAACTTCATTACTGTAGTACGTCAGGCTTGGCCCAAGGACAAAGTCACACACTTGTGTTTAAAGATTTTACTTGACTCTGTTTCTGATTCTAGAATTGGGCAACACTTAGCTCCGTAAAATAGAATACATGGTACCATGAGCCAGGTAGGGAGGTCGGTTTTATAGACAGGAAGGGCTTGAGGAAAAGGCAGCTGATCATTTCCAAGTTATTCTCCTTAGAGAACGGGAGAGGGAGGAAGAACAGTAGGAAAGGCACTGGCTGACATCAGGTTACCCTAACAATTAAGATGGAGAGGACTTCATTTTCATGCCAGTTGGAATTGGCCCTTTGGAAAATTTGGCTTTTATCTCTCTTACCCTGTCATTTTGGGAGCTCGGCTGAATAGCTTAGTTGCAGTTGGGGTACGTGCAACATTAGCAGAACCCACCCAGTTTGATTTTTATCCTGATCTATGGAGTCCAGCTCAGGCACTTGTCCCCAGACGGTGGCTTCTTGTAATTGTCAGGTGACAACATGTATTCTAGAATACCTGCAACCAGCCCATTAGGGTATATTGGGTGGTTTCTGGTTTGGGGCTATTATTAATAATTTTAATTAATTTAGTGCAGCAATTGGACCCCTACCAAGGAATCAAGAGGGGCACAGGCAACAAAGGTAACCCTAATCAGATAATCAGGTTCAAGCACTCATTGTGCGGTGTGTGATTTGCACAGGGAAACAACGGTGTAAGCTAGAAAGTAGTCTGACGGGGATTGTTACACTTGGTCACGACATTCAGATTCTGTTCCCTGTCTCAGCCCTCTCTCTCTGTGTCTCTATCTTTCTTTGTCTCTGTCTCTCTCTTTCCTTTCCTTCCCACTCTCTCTCTCTTTTTCTTTTTCTTTTCTTTCTTTTTTTTTTTTTTTTCTTTTCAGCATTGGGTGTTGAATCCAGGGATTTTGCAGTCGACCTTTTTTTCATTTTTTATATTTGAGACAGGGCCTTACTAAGTCACTAAGTTGCTCAACTGGGTTGGCTCATGATTCTCCTGCCTCGGCTTCCCGGAGTGCTGGGATTACAGGCATGCATCTCCCTGCCTCACCGTTTTCTAAATGCTTCCCCTCAGAGTTACAAACACAGAGTTCGATTATTTCCAAACTTTCCTCCCTAGGCGTGCTCCCTGCCCTTGTTTATTGGCCAGCTCCATGGCCAACGGGAGTTCCTTTTTCACTAAGTCAGCCTCTTACTTCACAGGTGTTTTCCTGCTACCTCATGAAAATACTGCTTTCTCCCCCTGCTACACAATGAACTGGGAGAGTGTCTGGTGCCCTAGCTTTTCCCAGAGCCAGTGACCTGCAGACCTGGAGCCTGGAGCCAGGGTGTGACAGAGTGGTGGTGGGGGGTGGGCTGGCCAGGGTGACTGAGGCAGAACCGGATGCGGGTAGGACCCAGCTGGGGGACATTTGGTGAACTCCCGGTTTTCCCTGGAAGCTGCACGTGAAAGGCCCTGTTGGAGCAGCTATCACTTGCCACAGTACCGCTGTGTAACAGATAACCACACGGGCACAGAGGGATGCAGCTGCTTGCTGCCCATGCATGCGAGACACAGATTCAGCAAAAGGCATCATCATCCTCCAAACCTGTGTGCACAGCCGGGGGTGCGAACCCTGGAGCAGGCTGGAGGGAGAAAGCCAGCACGGGGCACATGGCCTTGAGTGTCCCAGGTGCTTGCTCCTGGGCAGGGGAGGTGTCCACTCCTTCCCCTATGCAATGGGAACAAGAATGATGCACAGATAATTGCTCCAAAGGTAACAACAAGATAATACATGAGAAAGACCAACCCAGCACCTGGTCTGTACTTAGCAATCAGTAAGAGTAAGGTCAATTAATTAACTTAGGGTGAAACTCCTAATTGCTTTTCATCAAGTTTTTATCTAACAGCCTCAGAGAACTGGTCATTTAGAATGGTGCTGATGTCTTGATCTGCTAAAACAGAATTCCATACACTGGATGGCTTAAATAAACAACAAACGTTTGTGTCCCACATTTATTTATTTCTGTGGCTGGAAGCCTAAGATCAGGTGGACAGCATGTTGGTTTCTAAGGAGGGGTCTCCTGGTTGGAGGAGGTGACACTCAGGCGTGGCCGGGAAGGGTTCATCTCCTGCCTGGGCTTCTCCCTCTGCCCTGCTTGCTGGCCGCCATGACCTGAGCTGCTCTCCTTCGCCAGGTCCCTGTTGCATGCAGGCTGTCCTGCCTTGGAGCCAGTGGACTAATGACTGAAAACATGAGCCAGAAAGAAACCCTACATTCTTTAAATTGTGAGTGTTGAATGTGTGTTTCACCCATGAGAAAGTGACTAAGACAAACTTCTTAAAGTTTTGCAGAGAAGATTCTGAAGTTTCATATGTAAAGAAAGGCAGATGTGATTAATACCACTAGTCAACAGACATTTGAAATGAGTAGCTTTTCTGGCTTCAAGTATTCTTCTTAATCATAACAAGCGTTTATCACAGTACTCTGCTTCTTGCCACTGTTGGGGTGGGGTCACGTTGGGCTAACGGAGGATTCACATTTATCCGGGCGTGGCGGCTCAGCCCTGTAATCCCCGCTGCGGCAGCTGTCCTGGGCTAGCGTGTGCACTGGTTCACCCTCAGAGCCGTTGACCCTGGGCTCCTTAACCCTTTCTGTCTCTGAAATTACTCAGTTGGTGACACTTGGTCACAGTGGACCTAGAAATGAATCCCTGGGCCAACTTCTTGAGAAAATTGGTGTAAGGTGAGACATGATGTGCCTGGGGCAGAGCAAATGTTAGTGTAAAATTTCCCCTGGGGAGCTCAGACTAAAACAGTGCTGCACATTTGTGCTCAGTGATGCCGTCTTGGCCCTTTGGGTGGTAATCCTCACGCACCAGCCTGCAGCACCCCACTCTGGGGGACGCCCTGCACTGCTGGCTGGCCCTGCTCTGTCCGCATCATGGCTGGGGCTGACTGGTACTCGGAGAAGCCTGAGGGGAGGGATAAAAGCCCCCCACTTCCCTGGGCACTGGTTCAGCGATGAGTACATGATCCAAGGTGGACCAAGCTGAGTGCTCCCCAGGAATTTTTCTGGCATAAGCAGGCAAACTATGCTTTTATCAGAAATCAAGCGAACTACAGTCAGTTTGGATTCCTGTTTTGGGATGCGCTTCTTGGTGATGGGGCCAACCCAGGAAGCACAGGTCAGTCAGAATTCTTCATCCCTGGGTCAAAACCTGCCTGAAGACAGAAATATTCTTTTCTGTGAGCAAATAAATTCTCTTTTGTGCTTTAAACCAGTTTGACTTGGGTGTTTGATACTTAAAATAAAAAATATCTTAATGCATCAACAGTCTAATCTCTATTTTTTTTTTTTTTTTTGTCCTTCATGGTCTTGGTTACTTGCAGGGCCAGGACTTCAGGAAGCAGGTAAGCTCTCCATAGAAGAGGGTGGATCTTTTTGTCTTACACAGTCAGAGGAAACATGGATTCCCAAGTGAAGTGAGAAGGCACTGGGGTGACTTCCCTGTTGCATGGGCTGCTCGAGGCCACTGGTCATCACTGTCACTGTGCAGGCTGCGTCCCGGACTGACAGTGACCTGTCAATACCTGTGCCACCCCACGTTTTCTTTTGCAGTGCGACCGTCCATCTTCTCCCCGTGTCTGTGTTTCCTCCCCATGAGCATGCACGAGGCTTGTGCAACCAGGAGAAGACCGTGGAAGGGGCGTTCTGTGTCTTCCAAGGCCGGGTCATGAAAACGCTGTGGCTTCCCCCGGGACCCGCTTGTGCAGACAGGAGCTGGGGCCATGTCATGGGCAGTGTGGGGCAGAGATGAGCTGTGGCTTGTTCTGATTCCGGACCCAGTGAACACATGAGCCTAACAAAGGCTACTTCACTCCAGAGTTCTGTGGAAAGTTTAAACGTGGTAATTAAATATATATATATAACTTAAATTTTAATTGATGCTTGATAATTATGCATATTTACAAGGTACAGCTTCACATGTATATAATATGTAATGATCCAGTTGTGCACTTAGTATCATCATACCTCAGATGTGTATTAACTCTCTCTCTCTTTTTTTCAATTGTTTGGAGAAAGGGTCTTGCTATGTAATTGAGGGTAGCCTTGAGCTCACTGTGATTCTCCTGCCTCAGCCTCCCAACTGTAGGATTATAGGTGTGAGCCACTGCGCCCATCTGCCTTATTATTTCTTATTCTGTAGCCATTGTATGGTCATGGGCAATGTGCAGTGTTGGCTAAGCTGGATTAGATTTCCCAGAACACTTTCACCTGTGTTTTTCTTGGATCTCAGGGGAGGTTCCTGCGGGGCGGAAGTGGAAAGACTGTGGCTCACACGCCTTGTCCCCAGTCTGTTAGTTCGGTGGCCTGAAGCAGCAACCAGGCCTGCCTCAGCTGTCCTGGGCTAGTGTGCACAGCAGGACACCTGCGTCCTCACTGGAGCCAGTAAGAACCAGCACGGGCCGGGGCCCAGTCTGTCCTATGGTCACCACTGTGTCCTGGTCTCTGTCCAGGAGGTACCATCTCCTCCTTGTGAGGGCTCAGAGATGCCAAGCTCCAGCACCTGGCCCCAAGCTGAAAGCCTGGAGAGCTGTAGCCAGCTCCCATGACTTGTAAGGTCAAATCCTTGCTTCTAATATGAAATACATAATGCATGTGATATTTAATTGTAGAATATATTATATAATACACAATGCAAAATGTACACTATACCTGATACATAATGCGTAACACACAGTACGTAGGCTCACACACGTACACACAGACCTATGTCTCCACTTCTCCCAGGTTCTGCTTCTTTGCTTGCACCCCGACCGACCCCCGTGGTAACCGGATGCACGTGTTACTCGGTTACCCGGCCTCACCCTCGGCATCTCATTCCCCTTGCATTTGTCCCTCGTACTGCACGGCCGCCTGCCTCTGACTGTCACCCTTCGCATCCTGCACCTGGTTCCTGTTTACCCCAGAGCTGCCACCGTCCTGATTTGCAAATCCGATTTGCATCCTGGGTGTAAGCTGTGTCTGAGAAAACCTTCTGCTGGTGTCTAAGAATAGATTTAGGCCAGTGTTGGACCTGGCAAATATTCACTTTAAGAAAAAGGCTTACTTCTTTCTCCTCTCTCTCTGGAAGACTCTTCAGGTAACTTTTTAGAACAAGACGTCTTAATTTGCTCAAGCTTCTGTGGCAGACACCCCACCGCAGGTGGCTGAAGTAATGCATGCTTATTTCTTATAGTTCTGGAGGACAGAAGTCCCAGATCACGCTGCCAGCTCTCCCAGGTCCTCCTGAGGGCCTTCCTGCTGGCTCTTGCCCACGTGGCCCTTCTCACTCTGTCCTTGCAGTCAAGAGAGTTTTGTCTCTTCCCCCAGACACTGCTGCCATCGCAAGGGCCATGGCCCCATGGCTCCTCTCAACAAAAACAGTTACCTCCTGAGAGCTCCCTGCAGGTCTGTCATGTTAGGGTGAGGGTTTTAACGTGGAGTTTAGCCCATCTTGTGGTAATGGTGCCACTTCCTCATCAGAAGGAGACCCCTGTAGCCAGGGACACTTGTGGATCATATGCTGATGACTCAGAGAAAACCATGGCAGCTCTCTAAGAAGTGGCAACCCTATTCTCTGCTCATCGAGATGGCCTTGAAGAGAAATAGCCCTGTATAACTTCATATATTAAAGTAGTTCCTCACTACTCTTGGTTTTATTTTCTATGAATTTAGCTACCAAAAATATAGTACAAGTTTAAGATATTTTGAGAAGAGACCACATTCATAGAAATTTTATCACAGTATATTGTTTTGATTGTTGTTACTCTCTCGCTCTAACTTATACATTAAACTTTATCACAGGAATATATGTGTAGTAAAAATCATAACCCAGGTTGGGTACTATCCATCAGGAATCTTGAAATATAGTCCCACAAGTAAAGGAAGACCACTGTATTTTCTTAGTTCCAGCCTTAGTGAAGTTCACCAAGCACTGGGAATATAATCCAAGTAGGTGGAACTACTCTTTCCATTGCAGGTGCAGAGAGGGCATGTAAATACTGAGCACATGGGCTACATTGCACATGGCGGGTGGAATGTCTCCAGTTCCTCTCTGTTGGTACAGCCCATACACATGATGGTATTACAGGGACCTCTACCTACGCTGGATGGGCCAGGTATGGACACCTGACCCAGGCTGAGCCAGTTAGATACGTTTTCCTGGGAACTGGGATTTTTATCAGGAGATAACGTATGTTGCTAGAATGGCAACATGGCCATATGGCATCTTAGAATGATTTCAGGCACAAGGGGCTAGCATCTAGCCCAACTGGCTTACAGAGAAGATTGACTCTCTGATTGTATTGTGTCATAGTCACCTGACTCGAGTGAGAGCCACCTAACAGAATAGTAAAGCTGGATGTGTCTGTGGATGGTTGATGTGTAGAAGGAAAATTCAGGAGGGAAGACCCACCCCGGATGTGGGCAGCAGCAACCACTAGGCTTGTACTCTGGATGGAATAAAAAGAGGAAGAAGGGAGTCTGCCCATTTCTTTGGAAGAGATCTGAATGCTGGTCTCCAGTTCCTCCAGGCTGCAGCACAACAACACAGACTTTTCAGTTTTCTGACAAAGGTTTACACCCATGATTGTAAAGGGCATCAGGCCTTTGACCTTTGACCTTTGATCCTGGCTCCTCCAGCTCTCCAACACACAGCCGGCCATTTTGATTCTTTTGGCTCTGATTCCACAGAGCGCCACTGGGACTCTTCCCCTTCTGGTCCTGTAAGCCTCCCTAATAAATCCCTTGTTTGATTATACATATATTTCATGTGTTGATTCTGTTACACTTGTGAACCCTAACTAATACACTGATGAAAACATCTAACAAGAAGTCTTAAATGTTTAGTCTGAACCAAGGACCTAAATATTATAGCCAGACCTAGATTACCTTAGGTGCTTGACTTTTTTCCCCCATGGGTTGGTGAAATTTCAGATTTTGGTACCAAGAAAGCTGAAGAGTCTCCAGTTTATAGCTCCCAAGGTGAAGTCCATGAGAATGTGCACCAAAATCCCAGCTAAGTCTCACTGCATTTCCATGGCTCTGCTTGGGTCACCTGCCTAGAGTGGAGCCAATCCCCATCGCCTGGGGTGGGGTCTAAGATGGAAAAAACTGGGGAAAGCAAAAGCAAGAAATTGCCCCGTGCTACCCAACGCTCCACACAGCTGTGGGTGTTGCGACTTATTTCCTTATGTTGCTATGTACAGAGCTGACTATGGTATTTCCATCTCTCATCAATTGGCTCTAAGCATTGCAAATAAGGCTAGCTGAGGTACTGGTATGTAATCTCTAAAGCCATCCGACAGTGTCCTGTTGCCTCCCATAGCGATCTCTGTAAAGCATATAGGCACAATGTGATGGCAGAGCCAGTGAGCTCCAGGAATGTTGACTGGGTATGAGCCTCAAGAAAGAGGCTGTGAGTTCCCAGAGTATAAAAGTTTGCATATTAGAAACAGGTACTGGTATATAGTCTTTAAAGCCATCAGACAGTGTTCTGTTTCCTCCCAAAGTGACCTTTGTAAAATATATAAAGCACAGCGGGATGGCAGAGCCAGTGAGCTCCAGGAATGTCGACTGGGTATGATCCTTGAGAAAGAGGCTGTGAGTTCCCAGGGCATAAAGTTTGCATATCAGAAACTGAAGCAGCAGCCTCCTAAAACAATTCAGTTGCTACCTTGATTGGGTTGTGCAAATTGATCCCTCTGTATATCTTTATCGCTGCACTTTGCAGAGATAACTTTCTCACTACCTGGCCAGCCAGCTCAAGTGACTCACGTAGTTCCCACCATCCTCACTGTCACTCATCCTCAAGCCACCCACCCACTTTCTTCACAAGATAATACATTCTGGGAGAGGCCTAGGATCAAAGCCTTTGTCCACATGTCCTCACGAGGGTTGGACTCAGGACCCCTTGGCTGCCCTTAACCTTGAACATGTCTCGGAGTCTTTGCTCTCGATGTAGGTTGCATTGGAGGTGGTAGATTGGAATTAACTTGCCGGGATTCCAATACAGGCTCAGGGGAATTATAAATATTACTTCTTGGATTGTGAGGAAGATTAGAGAAAGGGTTACAGTACTTGGATTACCGTACTCATATTCGGAATTACAGTAGTGGGGAGCCACCGTGCAGAGAAGCAGAAGCAGCTTCGACCTGAGCATCGGAAGGAATGACAGACGAAGGCAGGGCCCTGTGGGTTTTCAAGGACTGCTTGTCTCCCGAGCTTGATGAAAACCTCTTCTTGGACCCTTGTGAAGCCTCTGTGGTGTCACAGTGCTTCCTTTTCTCCCTTTCCTCCCCTTCTCTCCCGCTTTGTTCCCCTCGGGTAGCTCATCTTGGTTCCTGCTACTCCCAGCCATTGACATGAACCAATTCAGGGAGCTCGCTAGAGCTTTTCTGTAACTGTATGATGGGAAAACAAATGGAACATTTTCCAGGCTCAGGAACAGTCTTTCTTGGAAGGAAAACTAACCTGAGACAGAGTACTGGGCATTTGTACTTTTTGCCACTGGCATTCTCTCCTTGAAGCCAATCAACATGTCTCATCCTTTGACCAGCGTGACGGGCCTCCGATGTCACATGAGACAAAACCAACCAATCCCAGCTAAGGAGAATCAATTCTGTACTTGAAGGGAACTATCAGGGAAGCACACTTCCTCTTTCTTTGGCCGTGGATGTGAAAGGATAGCAGGGCTAAATTGTGGCCCATCTCTTAGGAGCACATGGAACCGGGCATGGCCTAAACTCAGGGGAGCAGGGCACAGAAATCCAGAGCTGGAAGTTCCATCCTCATGAAATCCTGGAGTCTTGTATCCAAAGCAATACTGCCCTCTGGGTTGTTTTCAGTTAGCAAAGAAATTCTTTTTCCTTTTCTTAAACTGATTTGAGGTAGGGTTCTTGTCACTCGCAGCAGAAAAGAATCATAAGTAATACAGTTGCGGGAAGTCGGGTTTGAGGAAAAGTGTCAGGTAATCTATAAGATGGAGAGGCTGCACCATAAACAGAGACAGACTCTAAAACTCTAGTAGGCACACTTTTTCCTTTTTTCTGAACCCATAAAACACTTTGCTTCTCTAGTAAATGTGGTGTATATCACACATTGTCTTGAGTTATAATTACAGTTCTGGTGTGGTAGATACATGTTTTACCACCATAAAACTCTGGTGAGCAGCATGTAACTTTAGTTATGGTTTTATAATTGAGCTTAGTTTAACTCACAAACCCTCATTTATACTTTTGGCATAGAATTTAATCTTGTCAATCCCAGGTGTGTCTGGCAGTCCTGGTTTAAAACTTGCTAGCTTCTGGGGGAGAATAATCAGTTAGCTTGGGATTTTGTATTGTTTTACTGTGAGGGAGATCTGTGTCCTCCAGCATGGCAGGGAGACCAGCTGTCTGGCCTGGGAGCTGACCTCTGACCTCTGACCATGGTGACAGCAGATTGTGGCTGACACAGCAGAACTGGGTCACCTCCCTGCTGGCTCTGCCCCTGTCCAGCTCTCTGCTCAGCTTCTGTGGACTTAGCCGGGTCTTCTGCAGCTTCCAACTTGAGCTGCCTGCACGGTCCCTGTGGTGTAGCAGAGTCCTGTTTCCATCAGTTACGCCATCTCTTGTCCCTCAGCTTTCCTGGCCATCCCATTCCAACATCGGTGCACGCTTGAATCTTCTGTGTCCCACAGGAGGAAAGAGTGAGGGGCTGGGTCAGCCGGGTGCCATCTGCCTAAGGCAGCGCTGCTACCATTCCCTGGCTCCTGAACCACTTACGATGCTTAATTTTCTGTGCCAACTTGATGGGCCCCAGGGATGCCCAGACAGCTGGCTAAACTATTTCTGCGTGTGTCTGGGTGGGTGTTGCCAGAGGAGGTTCAGGCACCCCTCCCCAGGGTGGGTGGTGTCATCTCACTCGCTGATGCTCTGAATAGAATAAAAATGGTGCAGGGTGCTTGAGCTGGGACACTGATCTTCTGCCCTTTGCACTCCTGATTTTCAGGTCATCAGATCTAGGCTGTAGATCATATCATGAGGTCTCTGGCTTCCAGGCCTTTGAACCGCACCACTGGTTTTCCTGGGTCTCCAGCTTGCATGCAGGCAGCAGAACGCAGGGCTTCTTAGCTTCTGTAGTTGCATGAACCAACTCTCTCATCTCATCCCATCCCATCCCATCCCATCCCATCCCATCCTGCATCATCTCATCTGCCGCCCAGCCCTCTTCCTACCTACCCATCAACGGTGGAATTTGCAGCAGCCCTGGTGGGAACGACAGCTCCAATTCGGCTGACACGGTGGGGACCCTCTGTGTCGGGCTCAGTCCTGCTCTGTCCCCAAACCATGCCACAGCCTTGGCTCCTGAGGCAGTGATTCTCCAGCCCTGCCTCCCCGGGGGAGCTTGCTGCAGCCCGACTCCCTTCCCAGCTGCTTCCAGGCCAGGGTGGAGGGCGGAGCTTTTCTAAGAAGCTCCCAGGGCGGCTGCTACGATCTCAGACCACACTGAGACTCAGGGACCTGATCCCAGGGGTTGATGGGACCTCTGCCCCCGTGCAGGGCACGTTGGCTGACACCCATGTGCACGTGGGCTTTGGGTGGTTGGGCCAAGAGGACAAAGGAGTCTGTGGAGGGTTGAGGGCTGGTGTGATTTCAAGGTAGGCTTGGGGCCCAGCTCTTTGGTATAGGTCTCGGCTCTTAGAAGTGGAAAGCAGGGGGCAGAAGCCGGTGGGAGCCGTTTGGCTGGAGGTTCCCGTCAGCCGGAGGTGTGCCCGATGCTGTCCTGTCAGGCAGAAGAGGCAGAGACTGGTAGAGAAACAGGAGGGGGGCACTGGCTCGAGTGCACACATGTACACCTGTGTGTCTGTGGGGGCATGCGAACGTGTGCACGGGTGTATGTGAACATGCCTCCTCCTGTGTGCAGTGTGCGTGTGTGTCCACCCAGGCGCGGTGTGCACACACACACACGGATGTGCTCACGGCTCGTGGAGTTTTTCTGCTTTGCCTTCAGCAGCAGCAGCAGCGGCTCCCCACCCAGACGCTGAGAAAGCCTTGCCCGACGCGCGCATGTGCGAGCCGCTTCTATTTGAGCTCTCCGCGATATTGGGCAGCCATCTATTTTGGTGCAAAGGCTCTCATCCCCTCCTTTGTGGGTCCTGGCGATTCCGGCTTTGCTGTTTCTAACTTTGTTCTCCCGCCCTGCCAGTCCCTCCCCAGCCTTTCATCGCGTTCTGCCTTCTCTGTGTCCAACACGCAAGAGCAGCGTCCATTCTTCTCAGCGTTTATGGCTCGCCTGCACGGCCAGCTGTTCTGTGGCTGCAGATTGACTTCCCAGAGAGGCGCTTTGAATTGTCTGATGTTTTGTTCACAAACAAACCCGGGCCTGGAGCCCCGTCTCTCTCAGCCGAAGTGCGGTTTGTGCTGTGCTCCTGCCGGCGGGGGCAGGATGACCGTCCGGCTTGTCCCTGTAACACAGTCCAGCCATGGGCAGGGAGTTCCCGGGGGTGGCCTTGGGCTTGGGACTGACTTCATCCCGTTCTTCTGGGCACATTCCCAGCGTCACTCTGAGATGCTGCTCTGTTGTTATATGAGGTGCAACCAAAGTACATGGCGAATGTTTAGATTAAAGAAACTATTACAGAAATAGACAACAGTAACCCCCTCAAAATCCTGACCCTTGCCCTGACACATTTACCCCATTGCTCTTGCTGCTTTCTGGTACTGGGGATCAAACTCACGACCTCGCGCTTGCCAGGCGGGTGCTGTGTCTTGCTACTTTCTGAAGCTGTCCCTCAAGTTGTCCTTCTTTCTTTTCCTTTTTTTTTTTGTACTGGAAATTGAACTCACGACCTTATGTATGCCAGGCAGGCATTTATGCCACTGGGCTATATCTCCAGCCCTGTAGTTGTCTTTCTTGAGTGTCTAGTTGTGCTGCCTCGATGTCCTTAACCAATTTGAAACATTCACATTTCAACTGGGCGCTGTGGCACACGCCTGTGATCCTAGCACTCAGGAGGCTGAGGCAAGAGGATGACTGTGAGTTCAAGGCCAGCCTGAACCATATAGTGAAACCCTGCCTCAAAAAAAAAACAAAAAAAAAAACCAAAAAAACAAAAACCAAAAACTTTGACTTTGACTTTGAAGAAGAGCCAGAAGTTGTATGGTGCCAGACCTGGTAAAAAAGGTGGATGAGGACACCCCATAAAGTTTTTTAGTGCCTAGTTTTCTGTCAGCTGACATTTTGGATCCATCTTGTAAAGATACTCATGAAAAGAGGACTCCAGAACTTCCTCAGAACGTGGCTGGAATGATGGGACACATGTGTTCAAAGTGAGGAGGAGGATTTTGAGGGAGATTCATGGCAATACCTTTTTTTTTTTTCTTTGTCTTTTTAAGACAGGGTCTCATTGTGTAGTTCAGGCTGGACTTGAGCTCACTTTGTAGCCCAGGCTGGTCTCAAACTTGCAACAACCCTCCTGCCTCAGCCTCCTGAGTGCTGAGATTACAGGCGTGAGCCACCACGCCCGGTTTGACAATGTGGCTTTAACTGTAATCAATTTAAGCAGTCACTGTATATTTTGATGACCAGTTGCATTTTGTTTCATTTTGTCCTGCGCCGGTGCCCTCTCCATGCTCCCGTCCTCTGTCCTTGGCAGCTACTTATTCTAATAGGTTCCATCAGTATTCGTGTCTGCAGTTGAGCAGAGCCCTGCCCAGACTCCTCCAGCCAATGCTGGTCTAATAAAGGTACAAGAGACCAGGTCCCTTGAGGCAAGGGGACACCCCTGGGATGTGATTTATGTCCCAGCACTCCCTGGAGCTCTTTCTAGCCGGTCCCCAAGCGCTTGTCCTTACCGAGCCCTTCCCCTGCCCTGCTCTGTGTCCCCTGCCTCCCTTCCCAGGAAGCCCCCTGCAGTGCATCCCAGATCTTCTAATCTCCTCAGACCCTGACCCTGAGGAACCAGAGCAAGATGGGACTGGCACACAGCGTAGTCTCGCATACGTCCATGTGCCCATGCGCACACGGCTACGTATGCAAGGATGTGCCACGGCAAGGGTATCCTCCTGCACCTCACTCCCTGTGCTCCTGCGAAGCTCTGTCTGTCTCCATATTACCCACGTTCCCATCTCTGAGATGAAATACCCTACAACCACAGCCTCAAGGGGCACAAGTTGATCTGGGTGCAGCCCGTGGTTGGCTGGCTCCAAGGCAGAAACAGCATGGCAGAAGGAACTTGTAGAGGGAAGATTCTTAACCCACGGCAGTCGGAAAGAAGAGCCAGAGAGAGATGAAGAGGCCAGGGTCAAGAATATACCTTTCTAGGTCACCCACGAGGGCACAGCATGGTCAGCCAGTCCATTGATGAATACAGCACCCCCAGGATCCAGTCATCTTCCCAAAGCCTCAACCTTGAACACATGAGACTTTCGGGGGACATATTTGATCTACACCGTAACAGTCTCCGATTTCCCCTTGGTGCTGTCTAATGGTCCCATCAGCCCTCTCTCTGCCTGCTTCTTGGCTGTCATGGGTGCTACCATTTTGCAGTCACTTCTGAAGTGGTAACAGGTGGCTTCTTCCTCTGTGTGCCCAGTGGACATCCTTACAGTGCAGGGATGGGCTCTGAGTGGGGGGCACAAGGGTACTTAGTGTGAGTCCTCCCGAGACCCCCCGGCTCTGCTGTGCACACGCACACTGGCCAGCCTCCCCCCCCTCCCCCAGCAGAGGACGTCCTCCTTCTTGCGTTCCTCTTGAGGTGGCCTTCTATCACCATTTAGTTTTGCTTTTCATTGCCAGCGACAGTTAGCTTCTCTGCATGGTCTGGTGGAGTGCTTCGCCTTTTGCAAAACAACTACTTTTAAAACGTAATAATTTAAAGAACTTCTTTGTTTATTCTGGAGTGAATTCCTTGTTGTTTTATACAGTGAAAGTCTCTTTTTCGGGGGGACCATCTGTCTCTTTTCCTTGTTTACGGCATCCTTCACCGGGTGGAAATCCTTCAGTCCCTGCCTTATGTTCTTATTGCCCCACGGAGATTTTTGATGAAATACGTCTTGCTCATATGTGGCTTGGCTTTTTATGGCAGTCCCCCAAAGAGGACGCAGGTATGAGTCCACAGGGGGTCGTGTTACAGGACAAAATCATGCCCCTCTTTTCTGCTGACCTGTAAGATCCAGTTTTTGCACTGTGAGCATGAGGTCTTTTCTGGAGCTTCCCAGCCCCTGGTGCACAGGGGACTCCAGCGGGCTGTTCCCTTGAACCCTGGAGGTACTTTGCCTTACCTGAGCTGCACAGAAAACATGTGTCAGGAGGCCACGCTGGTCCCCAGGCGACAGTGGAGACAGCAGGAGTGTAATTCCTTGGCAGCCCCTTGGATGACCAGCTTTCCTTTCTGTGCGGCTCAGTAGACCCCTGGCTGTCGCCGGCCATCACTCTGCCCTTGGGGTGCACCAGCGGGGTCTGAGCCAAGGCCTGCGGGTGCCACGCTGAGGTGCAGGGTCTGCATCTGGGGGCTGAGCAGGAAGCCTTTTGCTTGGTGGATCTTCAGAAACCCCTGGGGACGCCCAGTGAGGATGAGGCCCTTCCAGCGACCTCTTACACCTCACTACAGATTGGCTTGGGTCCCCTCTCCCCCTGGAAAATCCTAACCTCCAGGACCTCAGAGCAGGGCACTGTGGAAATACACGCGATGAGTTAAGAGGGCGCTGATCCAATATAACGGGTGTTCTTACAAGAAAACAGACTTGTGGAAGCAGACCCATGGGAAGGACACCACAGGACAGGGTGGAGGAGATTGGAGTGGCCCAACTGCAAGCTCGGGGGACCACAGACTGTGGGCAGCCAGCAGACCCTGCGAGAGGAAGGGAGGGTTTCCTTATGGGTTTTACAGGGAGCAGGGGCCTGCCAATACCTTGATCTTGGATTTCTAGAACGCAGAAGTGTGGGGTAGCGAACGTCTCCTGTTTTAAGCCACTACATTGTTACGGGGCCAATGCTGCAAGTATCTGAGAGGCAGCTGAGAAATTTGCTGGGCATTCATTCTTTTCCTTTTTTTGTTTTGTATTTCTCTTTGTCTTCCTTCCTACTTTTCTCCCTTCTTCCCTCCCTCCCTTCCCTCCTTTCTATTTCTTCTGTGGTCCTGGGGTGGAACTCAGGACATTTGCACTGACCCCCAGTTCCCCAGCCCCATCCTGCCTCTCTCTTTTGAGACAGGGTCTTGCTCTTGCTAAGTCATTAAGCTGCCCAAACTGAACTCAAATGTGTGATTTTTTGCCTCAACTTCCTGAGCGCTGGGCTTATAGGTCTGTGCCACCAAGCCCAGTTAGATTTTTTTTTTCCAAATTAAAAATTTTTTGTTAGTATGTGTTGATGACATGCACTTATGTAGTACATAATGATTACACCCACCATGGGGAGCTGGTCCATGCACATGGCCTGTCTTAATTCTTTTTACCTTTCCTTCTTGTCTTCTTTCCTTCTCTCCCCTCCCTCTATCTTTTGGTCTCCTTCCATTTGAAAAGATCCATCTCCCTGTTTTCAATTATCTGTCCTTTATTTGTTCTTATAGATTTCTTAATGTGAATAAGCTTTTTTTCACTCAACCAAACCATAAACTTTGCCAACCTCCAGGTTATTTACATGTTCTAGTCACTTTGGGCTACCATAACAAAGCAACATAGACCTGGTGGCTTAAAAACACTGGAGGTAAACAAGGGCCCGATAGGATGGCACACTCCTTTACTCTGAATGCCTAAGACTGATGAGACTTTGCAAAGCCAACCTGATTTTTCTTCCACTTTTCTGGGTTGTTGTGAACTGATTTGATAGTGATTCTCCAGTTAGTGTCATTGTAGCAAAGAAAATAAATTAATACCAACAACCCAGGCTCTTGCTATGTGTAATAGTCAGGAAGGGATTATCAAGGTGGCTCCAGTGTATCCCCACCAAAGATGGTGCTAAGAGGGAGACTCTGGAGTCCCTGGCCTGCTGAACTGGGGGGAAGGAGATGCAAGATCAATTTTTCTAAATACACGTCAGGGGCAGTTTGAATGTAATAGATTAAAATGTATTATTAACTTTATTCCAGGTGTTTCTTTTTTAATGTTACCTCACTTAATTCAATAACTATGCCATGAGGCAGTGGGAGAGATTTGTAACTTTATTTTATAGATCTGGAAACTAAGGGTTTTGCTCATGAGTTGTCCCAAATCATAGGTGCTTGTAAGAGGTGCAACAATTTTTCAAATCTGTATTTGTCTGTCTACAAAGCTCTCAAACTTCAGAATAAAATCTACGAGGGAGCAGGGAAGGATAGGAAAAGCAGTTTGCTCTCAGGTC
>RJWM01026823.1:0-27607 GCA_004363535.1 Dasyprocta punctata
TCCTCATGAGTTAGTCATCTTCTAAAAATCAGACCTCTTGATATTGTCACTTTGAGCTTTAAATCCCAATGTGATTTTTAGAGATGATACAAACATTCAAATCACAACAGTATACATTTTACATTGATAGTTTGTTTTATTGCACAATTTTAATAAATGTACCAGACAAAATATCATACTTACAGAACTCAAAGAAGTGCCAAATGTAATTGTTAGGTATTTACTCTGAGTTTCACTTACGCTTTCTTTGGGGTATGCAGGAATAGCATAAGACGCATTTTCTTGACCTCATGGAATTTATGGTCAGTAGCAGAAAATGGAGTTCACAAAAACATTAAAATAGAATAAAGTGTAAGAGAAAAGAAAAGTAAATGTCACAGTTTTATTTATACAATTTTTTCTGTTATATTTTCTTTTTTTCTGACTTGAAAAGTCAAAGAACATATAGAAATGATAGTCTAAATCTGTGAATACTGTCCTCTGCTGTTAATGATTTAAACAGGGAGGCTCTGGAATATGGATAGAAATGCTTTTAAATCTACACATTTGAAGAGCAAATTCTGTTGGATCTTCATAAAAAATACCAGAATGAGATAAAGGCTATATTTCTCATAGTCATTTAATTAATTTTGGTTATGGTGCATAAAACTTTCTAGATACACACAGAGATATTAGATTTTTTTCCACCTTAGCAATAGTTTCATATTTATGCATTTTGGTTTCAGCTAAAATTTCAATTAATGACAAATGAGCAACATCCAAACTTAACAGCAGTAGTAGAAAAATGCAAGAACAAATGAGTGAAAAAATAAGTAAAATGTAAGCATCACAAAAGGCCTACCCTTCTCTGGCTTTTTGTGGTGTGCTTTTTATATTTCTTTTGTTTGTTTTCTGCTGATGTATCCCAAGCACCCAGAATGAGGTTTGGCACACACCTGTTGCCCAATAAATGTTGACAAATAAAAATGCTAGAAGTCTCTGAATTCTTTTTTTCTCCAGTGTGAGCAAAATGAAACTCCAGTGTAGGAAAGACAGACACAGAAGAAATGAAATGGAAAGGGTGGGGTCCTGTGACTTGAGTGGTATTATCTGTACTCTGACTTTGAATCTATATTTGTATTGAAAGGTGTAGGAAATAACGATATGTGCCTGCAGAGAATGTACTGAAACCCGTGTTTCTGCATCTCTAATTAAATGTAGCACTTATCTTAATGAGCACATGCCACTCTTCTCTCAATGCAGAGACTCTTAACACAGCTGAAATAGCCCAGTGATTGCAAAGAGCACGCTGCAGAATCCTGTTGCATCCAGGGATACAATTAGTTTCTGTAACAATGCAGGTTTTTTTTTTTAAAGTCTGTGTTTATCTTCATGATGCAGAGCGTGAAAGTGGCAGGTGGCTCCATTTCACAGAAAATGATTCCTATTCAGGGTGTCATTTGGAGAGGGCTCAGCTGTCCCAAAGAGGTTAAGTCTTCTGTGAAAATGAAGACGGCGAAGTGGAATCAGAGAGGATCCTTTAGACGTCGCTCTAGAAAAATTCCAATCCTAGCCACTCACCTTTGCCCCAGATTTTTGTTGGTGCCTAATGTCGGATAAATGGAGCCCCCTGAATATGATATATTGAACTTCTAACACCTGGCATCTATAACTGTAACCTTATTTTGAAGTAAGGTAATTTCAGCTATAATGAAATTAAAATGAGATCATACTGAACTAGGGTGGGTCCTAAATCTAATGAATGGTGTCTTTATGAGGAGAGAGACACTTGTGAAACAGAGGATACAGAGAACATCCGAGCATACTACAACTGAGGTGGAGACTGGATTTATAAAGCTACGAGCCAACAGTACCAAGAATTATTGGCGACCACCCAAAGCCAGGAAAGCACAAAGAAAATTCCTTCCGTAGAGCTGACAGCAGGAGCCTGTCCCTGGGATAACTAGATTTCAGACATCTGGCCTCCAGTACTTTGATACAATATAGTTTTCTCATTTTAATTTACCTATATTGTAGTAATTTGTTATGGCCACCCACAACAAATTTAATAAGCTAATAGGCCTCAGCGGAGTAAATATGCCTCATGGTTACTGAGGTTGTTTCACTGACTAAACTCTTGTTTCTTAATTCCTCAACCCTATTTTCTTATAAGGAAATGAGTTCTGACTTTGGGATGCAGTGTTCAAACCCTGTTTTCACGGACAGTAATTTTCTCCCATTGAAAATTATCAGTTGAGCCAGGCATGGTGGTGGCACACCTGTAATCCAAACTCTCTGGGAAACTGAGGCAGGAACATGGGAAGTTTGAGTCCAGCCTGGGCAACTTAGTGACTTAGGGAGACTGTCACAGAAAATTTAAAAAAAAAACTGTATATATATATATATATATATATATATATATATATATATATATATAGTAAACAGGGATGGAGATGTAGCTCAGTGAATCAAGAGCTGGCTCAATCTCCAGTACCAAAGAAAAGAAAAGAAGAGAATAGAAGAGAAAGAAGAGAAGAGAAGAGAAGAGAAGAGAAGAGAAGAGAAGAGAAGAGAAGAGAAGAAAAGAGAAGAGAAGAGAAGAAGAAAGAAACAAAAGAAAAACAAAAACAAGAACAAAAGCAAAACAAAGTAAGTAAATGAAACTTGATTTTAGTCCATTCAGGCTGCAGGCTACTTTAACAAAAATGCTATAGGTTGGATGGTTTAAAAATCAAACATTTATTTCTCATAGTTCTGGAACTTGAGAAGTCCAAGATCAAGATTTGGGGTCTGGTCAGAGTCACTTGTTTTTCACAGGTAGCTGTCTCTTCGTGGTGTATTTACGTGGTGGAAGGGGTAGAGAATTTTCTGAGGTCGCTATTTTTCATAAGGACACCAATTCCCATTCACAAGAGCTCCACTCTCTTGAACCAATCACCTCCTAAATGTCACACCCTCTAATATCCTCACCTTTTAGTGTTACAATGTCAACAGATGGCATTTGGAAGACAACATTCAGTATACATCCTGAACTCTAACTTGAAACAACATTTTGGGATGAAGTTCAGCTAAAGCTAAAAGTACACAGTATAAAGCTGGAAAGAGAGTTAGTTGTGGCAACTCTTTTGGGGGAGGTAACATAATGGGGAAACATACTTAAGTAAAAACCATGTGAGTACAGAGGCAGAGATAGGAACGGTGCAATTACAAGTTTGGGTAATCGAGCATGGCTGGCAAACACCAGATGCTAGAGGAGACTAGGAATCATTCTCCACAGTTCCAGAGAGAACACTGCCAAGGTCTTGATTTCAGAGGTTTGGCTTTTAGACTGTGAGAAAATAAATTTCCTTTCTTTCAGCCATTGGCCATCTACTTTGTGGTAGTTTGTCAAGGCAACTAAAGGACACTAGGACAAAGCCTAAAAGAGACAGAGACATAATATTTAATAATAAAGTTTATGAAGAAAATAATATAACTGTGGTGTTTTGTAAGTTTTTCACTGATTATATATGAATACACTTAAATTTAAATGTGTTTTATTAAAATAAAATTTAAAGCATATTTTACCCACGTTTGAAGTATGCAATAGTCACATGTGATTAGGAAACTATATTGGACCATGTAGATATGGATGTTTTCATCATGAATGTTGATATTATACAATTCTACATTACAGTGAAAGACTTGTAGTAACACCGTATTGCAGCTAAATATATGATGCAAGTCATATTATGCATACAAGAAGAACTAGATTGAATATAATAATAAATGGCAGCCTTTGTTTTACTATTTTCAGAGTCAAGAAGACACATGTGAACAAAGAGCAAATAGCAATCAAAATACTTGATGAAGAATTGCTCAAATATTTAACATCTTTCTCAAATACAGTATTCAGAAAATTTAGTTGCATTACAGGACATAAAATGAATCTACGAAAGTTGAAATAGCAGACTTCAGAGGTCCCATTTTCTGAATATGGTTTGATAAAAATAGAGATACATAATGTATAGGCTTAAAAAACCTAAACAGTTTTAGTTGAAAAAATATGTTCCTAAAATCTCTTTATTAGAGACTATTGAAAATTTGAAATTACAGAATATTTAGAAAAATGCAGATTAAAACACAAACTGTTTGCAGCAAATCTTGTAGATAGCAGGAAACCTTGTTCTTAGTTTAAAAAGTATCTAAGCTTACTGATGAAAATTTTCAAGACTTTAACAAAAAAAAGAAATTTTCTATCAGTCATGATACATGAAAACAGGTAAAAAGTATGAACCAGAAAATATTAAAAGAAAATATACAGATAAAAATTAAGATTAATTATATTTTTTATTTATAGAAACTGGTCCCTCTCCACCAGGCCAACACTAAACATATGGAGAGTAATAAATAAATAAATAAATTTAAGAATGACAAAGTCTACAAATCTCACACACAGAAGTGGTTTTCCAGAATTTTAAGAGAATAATCTATGGCAATGTACTTGAAAATCATCGAGGAATTTGAGTTTTCTTTGAAGAAGCATAAATTATCAAAATTTACCTTAAAAAGATTCTTGTTTTAAAAAGTCATGGGAAGCAGATGGTTGCACTGAATTCTCTGTAATTTTTAAAGACTTCCATGTAGCTTAAACTCTACCCGAAAAATAGAAATTTCAATACTTTATGAATTCCACACAAAATTAACACCAAATCAAATAAAGAGGAAAGAAACAAAAGAGAACTATCATTATTCCCTCTTGTGAATTACAATCCTGAAGAATTTTTAAATATTCAGGAAATGGGATACTTGATTTCTCAATGCACAACTCCTAAAAAGAATCATATATGCTTTGTTGAAGCAAGGTTTATTTCCGGATCTCAGGAATGGTTTGCTATTTAAATCTATTAAGATATTTCACTAAAGGAATCACTAAGGTTTTTCTCTCATTACCTTCCTTTCTCAATTTGTTTCACTGACTGCTATAAAAAAAGGAATCTTTGACTGCTTCTCTGAATACTTGAATGCTCAAGAGACTTGAATTCAAAGTGTAGTGCGTGGATGACTATCATCAGGAAACTTGATAGAAATGCAGGTTCTCAGGCTCTATAGAATCAAAATCTCCATTTCTTCTCGGCCTCTTGACTACAAACAAATGTGAAACCAGAATCTCCATTTTAACATGGTCCCCATACCAAGGGGCATCATAGTGGGTAAAATAATTTTCTAATGAAAATCTGTGTGTTAGCATAATGTACATATTGTGCTTTAGCCAGTTGTACATCTTGGTAGCTGCACTGGGGTAACACAGGAAGCAATCTTTGTGTTCACCCACTTGGTATGATAAGTGTCAAGGTGTAAATGACTGAGTTTTACTCACATTATGCACCATGTTACATTTTTGTGTATTTATAATTTTTTATTACATGTTTTCTTTCGATTTTTCTTGTGGAAGTTGCCCAATTCAGTAAAATGTCACATGAACATTCACTTTTACAACTTTGGGAGGAGGTTGAAAGTGAGTCATCAGGTGATTCAGCTACTAATGATGTCTTGGATCATGTAAGTCCAAGAAGTTAGCAAGGTATGACAGAGAAGTTCAGAAGTTTCAGGTGAGGAAGAAAACAGTAATGTAAATATTTGACTAGTCAAAATGCTACAAAATATTTATGTATACCTGAACTATCCAGTGGTAGAACTAGGTTGAAAAAATGTTATCAGGTTCTATTTTTTTTTTTTTTTGCATTTTGAAAAATTTTATCGGTACATTTTAGATATACATAATAATAACATAATAATAGGGAATTTGTATCTGTTAGTATGTTCTTGTCAGGGATGAAACCTATTGGATGGAATGCCAACAGTGTGACTTAATGGAATTTGTTTGCAATGGATATGCTACAAGACATTATAAAATACACTAATAATGGAACACAAGTAAAACATTCTCTATGCCTCAATAGTAATACTAAAAAATAAAATATATATTTATCATAACACCTCACTATCTGCACTAAAAACCTTCACAGTAAGACTTTGTCATTCTAATTTTCAGAATCCAAAGGATTTATGGCTGTAACAGTTGTGGCATTGAGATTTTTGGAACAATCATCACACTCAAGAGATTTAGTTTCTTTCAAAATTGTCTATGTTTTGATGACAAAAAGACCCACTGAGAAATAAAATAGGAAAAAGTCCGATAATTTGGCTGCTATTTGCTCGTTTTTTGAAAATGTTGTTTCAAACTGTCAAGCAATTTGTATAGTGTCTGAATACATGACAACTGACAATTTGCATCATTTCATGGTTATTGAAGGTTTTGAAAATATATACTAAATAAACCTTCCAACTTTAGTATAAAAATATATGCCCCAGTAGATATGAAGATATTTTATGCCTTGAATATAGAAATTTATCCTGGATCTCAGTCACTAGGTCCTTGTTCATGCAGTAATAAGCTGTATGACATTGTGAACAGATTTGCTGAATCTTTCAAAAAGTAACCCAAATGTCATGTTCAACAACTGGTTCAGAAGTTACCCATTGATGTTACATGTGCTGGAGAAACAACAGGTAACCAGCATAGGAACTATTCACAAGAACAAAATGTAGATTCCTGATAAAAATATTTGCAAGTACACAAGACAGAAATGTATTTTATAATATTCAGATTTCAGAAGGACATAACACTGGCCTCCTATATAGCAAAGAAAAACAAAGTAGTATTGATACTGTCAACATTACACTATGATGATAAGATTGATAGAGAAGCCAGATGTGGTGTTGCATGCCTGTAATCCCAGCACTCAGGAGCAGCGGTGAGAAAGTAGGATCTTATGAGTTCAAGGTTAGCCAGTGCTACATGGTGAGTTCAAGGCTAGCCTGAACTATGTAGGGACACTCTGTCTCAAAAAACCAAACAAAGAAATGAAAAAACATTGTTAGTGAATCTTCAAGACAAATGACGTCAGAAATGATCACATTTTATAAGAAAACAAAAGGTAGAATAGATGTTGTTGACAAGTTATGCAGCAATTCTGATGTCTCTCAAAACACAAAGTGATATTCAGTGGTTGTGTTTTACTCCATTCTAAACATGCCAGGCATAAATAGTTTAATAGTTTACAAAGAAAACAGTAATCACAAAATATCACTGAGAAATTTTCTTAGAGGATTGGGACTGGAATTGATAAATGATGAATTACTAAAGAGGAAGAACAGTATGTATCTTCCTGAAGAACTCACCAAAAAAATTCTGGAGCAGACTGTTGAACAGACAGGTGAAATATCACAAGAACTTCCTAAGAAAACAGGAGGAACAACAAGATGTCAAGTATGTCCTAGCAAAGAAGAAGGAAAATGAAACACATGTGCTACCAGTGTAAGCAACATTTGCATACGGAACATGCTGTCCTCATGTGTGAACACTGCCTTAGGTATGATAATTGAAGTAAAGATTATTTTTACCTGTACTCTCATTGTAGTTCACATAGGAACCTATTTCTGATGTTATTTTTTAGATTTAGTAAGCAGTTGATATAAAAAATGTTGAGGTTTATTCTAAATATTCATTACATATTTGATATTTTATTCTATTGCTATTTAATTTTTCTAATAAGTACATATTATATAAAATAATAGGGAGTTCTTAACAAAGAGGAAGACAAGAGAGATTGTGGCCTGTCAAACAGGAAAGAAAGTTAAGCACATGTGTTATCCATGTGTGTGGGACTTGTGTATAGAGCATGCTACTATCATGTGCTACTATCATGTGCAAAGACTGCCTTAGGTGTGATAATTGAAACAAAGAGTATTTCCATGGTAGAGTTTTATTTGTATTTTCATTGTGGTTCACATAGGAATTTATTTCTGCTGCTATTTTTCAGATCTTGTAAGCAGTTAAACAGTTGACGTTGAAAATGTTGATGTTTACTCTATAAACTCGTTACATATTAAAAATTCGCTGTTTTATTTTGTTGATATTTTATTTTCATGTTAGGTATAGATTGTCTAAAATAATAAAACTCATAAAATTAAAATTAGCAATTCATCAATAGAAATACTTCTAAAAAGTAAATGTAGGTGTTGCACACCCCTATAACGTGTCTTTTCTAAAAATTTACTGTGATGCCCATCATATTTATCAGTGGTTGAGAAGCACTGGGCCCAGACGGTAAGATAATTTTGATTGACAGCTGTGATAGTTAATTGTGTTGTGTCAACTGGAATGCATTAAGAAATTCCTATCAGATTAGTGGAGTACAATTCTGGATGTGTCAGTGGATGATTGAGATGCATACCACAAACTAACAAGGGAAGACACACCCCAGATGTGGGCGGCACCAATCAATAGGCTGGTAGCCTTGATGGAATAAAAAGGGAAAGAAGAAAAAAATCTTTCTCCTTTTGCTTCATTAGAGAAGTGTTTGCCAATTCCTTGGACATTTGTCTACAGTTCTTTAAGGATTCCAGCATACATACTTTGGCCTTCCTACATACACAGATCCTTTGACTTCCCAATACAGACTTGCACCAGACTCAACAATGAGCGTCAGGTCTTTGAACCTTGACTGAATCCTCTGGTGGCCATTTTGCATACACGAGGCCCCATTCCAGAGGTGGCCATCATAAATCTACTTAGTAAATCCTTTATATATGATATATGATGTATATTGTATGTATATCTATTTATTTACTATTATGTAGTTCATTTATATTCAATCATTTATATAATAAACTTTTTCTGATGAATGCTAAGTGATACAGATTTCACAATCTAGTTACTTTCTAGTCCCTGAGACACACTACCCACCAGCTTCAATTTAAGGGAGGAGAAGACTATTCTGACTCATGTTTCAGTCCATAGTCAGCTGATTCCAAGATAGGACAGAGGGAGATGATTAGGGAGAAGCTACTTGTGTCCTGGCAGTGTAGAAACAGAAAATAAAGGGAAGACCTGGGACAGGAGACACAACTTCTGGTTTGTACCTGTAGTGACCTGCCTTTTCTGACCAGACCCCACCTTTTAACAAAAATAATCCAATCACCTTCAAAAGTCCCACCTATGATTACATGAAGGGTTAGGGGAATATCTAGATACAAACCATAACAGTATGAATTGAATATTTTAAAATATCTAGCAGAGAGAATTTTGCATGATCCCAACACTAAGAAATGATGAATGTCTGAAGTGATAGAGGAGCCGATTACGCTGATCTGATCATTACATATTTCATACATGTATTCAAATGTAACACTGCACTTTATAAATATGATTACTACAAATTAATTAAATATAAAAAATGTAAAGTGGGGAACACTGGCCAACAGCTTAGTAGATTGAATTTATATGAAACTGCATTCAGTGCCCAATCTATGTGAACTCATCTATTTTTATGTTTTTACATATCAACACCATTTCACTGCTAAACACAATGACTCATAGACTTATATCTGCATCCTCTGTTTAATCTCTGAGCTCCTTACTTAAAAGATGTTTAAACTTAATATAGCCAAACTGAAATTTTTATTCTGCCTACCCTCATAAAACATCATCTTCTCTCAGTCTTCTCATTTCAATAATTAGCACTGACCACATTGCTTCGGTCTAAAACTTGAAGATACTCTCAAATCTCTCCTTTGTATTACAATCTACATGTAATCTACCATCAAACAGTGATGACTCCTCTTAACCCTGACTAGACATTCTCCTTTGACTTTACCGCGTGAACAAAATACTGTGACTTCGCTGATAGGTAGAGGTATAGAAGGGCTAGCTTTTTATTTGGGGCTTGTTGCAGAGGCTTTGAAGCCTCAGTTCATGAGGCTTTTGAAGACTGTAAGTTTAGCATGTGGTGGCTTTGTCAGAAAACGATTATCTGTTTTTATAGAGACAGGTACTTACACAAAAGTTGGGTCCTGTGTGGAGTCGCTGATGGCTAAGGGAAACCACATCGGTGGCCTTGGCCAAGGTGAGAAGGTCCTGGTTCTTGACAGAAGTCAAGAGGGGTCTGACAAGCACAGGTCAGCCTCAGAGATTCAGCAAATGCACAGGGCAGGAGCCCATTTATGAGTCTCAGGTGGCCATCGGAGATACCACTATAGTTCATTACATGGCATAGCTTTTACTAAACTGAAGAGGCTAAAGTAGAAATATACATGAATCTCTTAAATTGTGAACATCTGGAGGTTCCTAAAGTGTTGTTAGTCAATTCTACATAAAACAATTGTTTTGGACATGAGTAGTCTGCCCCGAATTCTTTTCACAGTTATTTATTTATTTTTTTTTAACTTTCACCACAATAACATCTAGAAGAGAATTTTGACAAGACTAACTCCACAGGCTCAAGAGTTATTAACGGCCTTAATGCAGCCATAAATGCTCTGGTAAATGATTTAGAATTATCATACTTAAATTTTGCTCTCATGCACAAAAGGTAGGTAAATATTATTATTGTTTGTTTTCACAGATATTTTTTCTTTGTGTAGAATTATGTTTTTGCCTGGTGTGTACTTGAAGAATTTTACTTGTATTTTGTATGGAAAGTGTGCTGGTAATGAATTCTTTCAAAGTTTGCTGGTTTGAATAAAGTTCTACTTCTATCTTTGAATTACATCTTTAGTGAGTGTAAATTTTTGGTAGTAAATTATTCTTTCAGCACTTCATGCTATTCTATTGTGTTCTTTCATATGAAGTTTCTGATAAGAAATTTACTAGAGCTTTCATCTTTGTTCTTCTTTGTGTAATATGATTTGTTCCTATGACTTCAAGTTTTTTTTTCCATTAACCTTTCAATCCAACCTATATGAATATGAAGTGGTTAAGTTTGTAGGTAAGTGTGTGTGCGTGACAGAAATAGTTATCCTACTTGGGGTTCTCCTAATTTCTCAAATTTTGGATTCAAAGTTGCTCATATGTTACAGAAAATTCTTGATCATTATTTCTTATACTAGTACGTCTCCCTAATTTTCTCTCATTTCTCCTTCTAAAATCAGAATTAAAAATACAGTAGTCTTTCTTCCTTGCATGATTTTGCTACAGAAAGCTGGCAATCATACTTGTTTCTAAATTTTGAATGAGTATTCTCGAAATAGTAGCCCTTCAAGGAGAAAAATAAATTAAAACATACATATTGCCAATGTCTAGGGTATTCTGTGGCAAGCCCCTACAGATGGAATATTGTCCTCTCAAAATCTATATATTAAAGTTCTTATCTTAAATGTGGTTGCATGTAGACAGGTGATCATAGGGAAGGAACTGATGTTAAACGCTGTCACTGGTAGGCCTTGTTCTAATGTGGTAAAATTTTTTCTTTCAGCACTTAGGTCATTCTCTTGTCTGTTTTATTAAATTTCATGTTAGTTACTTGTGTTGCATCCGCATCTCACTAACAGGAGCAAGACCAGTGATGGTTTTGTAGATATATGGTTTTCTATGTTACTATGGTTGTAATACCACTCTTGTACACACTTTGGCCATAAAATGGAAGTTACAACAGTCTTACATAGATCCTTCTAAAACACTCACAGAAACACATTTAAACTCACTTCCTTTCATAGGAATCATTTTGTGTTAAATCAGTCTTTCATTATTTTGTTTATGGCAATGAACAAATTTATAGCAGAATAAATATTGTAAAAAGACTACATATCTTTTCTTGTACACTAATTTTTTGGAGTTTAAAGCTTCCTTTGCTTAGTTTTAATTTATGCATCACTAACTCATCTGCAAATTCTCAGGCAGAAAATTAAATATAATCACAATATCATCATATGCTTACAAGGTGCTATTTGGTGGTAAAAGGAAGTATTGGACTGTCCCAGGATCCATAAGAAAATACCACAGACTGTGAAGTTTAAACATTGAAATTTATTTCTTGCAGTACTGGAGGTGAGGAATTCCATGGTAAAGTGTGGATGGGGTCCATTTCTGCTAAGGTTTGTATTCCTTAATAAAAGATGGTGATCTTTTGTCCCCACAGGTCTCCTCTTTTGGATATGTGAAGAAAAAACTAGCAAATATTCTGTTATAGTCAGGGCTTACACAGGAAAAGATTTAATACAGGACACATAATTTATAGGTTTACTCTATAATATTCATCCAAAGAATTAAATATGAAAGAGTACAGGAGATTCATCCACACAGCAGAGATCCTGAGTCCAGCTGATGACCTGGATCCCATGGCTATGTCCTCCTCAAGTCCAGCTGAAGGGCTAGAGCCCACAACAATGTCTCATGCAAGTCTGGATCAAGGTTCTGCACTGGGAAGGCCCAAGGGCAGTGGTGGAAGTTAGAAAGTCTGCACCAGTGAGATGAAAGATCTGTATCAGCACCCTGAGGAACCTGCACTGGAGCCATGAAGCTCAAGGTAAGGAACAGAACTCCCCTGAAAAGAATCACAGTCATCCTCAGTGATTGGAGGACCCCAAGCTCCTCCAACAGTAACAACAACTGAGTTCATCTCAGAAAACCAGTAGGACAAATTTCTCCAGGAGAATCAACAGCACGCCATCTTCCCCTCCAGTTCTTTTTATGCTGTTGGCAACAATCCTTAGGTAGGCATTCCACACCCAGAACCACATTAATTCAGTTCAGCTGGGCATTACAAGTTGACCATTAGTTAATCCACCACACGTTCGATTCCTTACTCAGGTCAAGACCTGTCTTTATGACCTCATTTGTCAGTAATCAACTCCTTATGGATATCATCTCTCAAAAAATGTCACATGGGGGAGTCAGCATTTCAACATTTAGATTTTGGGAGGATAACACTCAGTCTGTAGCACCTGGCTTCAGCACACCGCCAATGTCAGTAGTACAGTCTGAAGTTTTTCCTGCAAGACATGCCGTAATAAGCTACTTTCCAGTCTCCTGCTTCGAACTGTTTAAATAGCATCTTAGAGAAGCCATGTCCCATCACATAGGGGAAATCGATTAGAGTAGATGACCTTCTCAATGCCTTCTCTCTCCCCATTTACTCTCAAAATTCAAGTAGTTTCCTACGACAAAGCAAGGGAGGCTATTTTTAAAAGCTGAGTATTTTTATTTTATTATCATCCTTTATTGAGATTTTGTTGAATAGAGTTCTAGTTTGAAATAATTTTTTCTTCTGCACTGTAATAATTTTGTTGTCTCATGGCTTTCAGTGTTGCTGTCCTGAAATCTTACACAATGATTAGTGTATTACTTTTGCTTGTCACGTTAGTTCTGTTTTCAGAAGGTTTTAGAATCTTTTCACAGAAATATTCTCAAATTCCACAATTAGGACACATAATAGATCTTGGTTTTTTTTGTGTAAAGAGCCTGTAAACATAAGGAAAACCTGTGAAAAGGTATTCACTAGAACTTCTTTTATTATGAAAAGTGTAACTGTAATAGAAAATAGACTAAAACCTGTTATTTCTAAAACTCTCATTATTTAGGTGTACAACTGGGCTAATTATCTAATTATCTTACTCTTAAATATCTTATTCTTATTCACTTATTCTTTGCTTAGTGACTGGGAAATAAACTTATTTTCATTGGGTTTTTTTTTAAAAAAACTATCATTTTAAATTTAAAATATCTATGCTCACTTTCTAAATATTCCTTTTATGTAAACTATTTTTCACCTTGGGATAATCTCATCCCATCTTTCCAATATGTACAAACAATAATTTCCTGTTTTTTCCTTCTAATTCCATTATGTTTTTCAATTTTATTTTATTAATTTTGCTTTGTCTTTGCTTTAAAGTTAGATTCTTTTTGTCTGATGTCAAATAATCTGACACAGACTACTGATAAAATGCTATTTGAATGAGATGTTGATGTTAGGAAGTTGACTTTGAGATATATTTTAAAAGATAATGTCTTGCTATTTTGGTCAGGCTGGCCTCAAATATCTGGACTCACATAGTAGTCCTGCCTTGGTCACCCTGGTAGCCAGGACTCTAGGCCAGGCCACTCAGTGTGGCAAGATATAATTTCCTGCTGTGTACCCAACCTTCTGTGACTTTATGGAATAAAATTCTATACCTTAGAACTCTTACTTTTGGTGACACTACACTGTCATCTGAGGTCAGTAGGGGAGGGAGCATGATGATGCTTCAGTTTCATAAACAGAATTTTAATATTTATTTTCTGTATGCGTTTCTTCTTCCAAAACACACAGAAACACACACACACACACACTCTCTCTCTCTCTCTCTCTCTAGCCAGACTTGCCTGGTGTTCTGAGTTTTAAAGTTACTACAATCCAAATTTTTCAGTATTTTTGATTTTGTTACAATTGCCTAGCTTTAAAAAGGGACAGACATACTAGAGTTGCATAGCTTAGTTTTGGATTTTCCCCAGAAGCAGAAGTGTGTAGCCAAATAAACTGTGATTAGGTATCTTTCTGTTTATTCAGATTTAGGAAATGTTATAGTCTTTATCTCTCTTCAAGTCACCATCTCTTACTCATTTCTTATGTAATGATCAGTTATGATTTGAGTTCCCTTTTTGTCTTAAAATTTTGTTCCATGTTTTCTATATGCATATGCATACAATTTTTCAACTATTTTACTAATACAGGATGAAAATAAATATTCAACTGCAAAATCACTACCAAATTCTCTAAGTCAGATAGGCAGATGTTGAAATTAAAATAATGCAGTTAAAGAAGAAAATTAGGAAAGTCTGAAAGCAAATATTTCAGAAGTAGAAGTAAACCCTCATCCCCAACATAATTATAAGATATCTTCACTCTGTCAAAACACAGACAGAAACACACACACACATGCACACACACACTCACACTGTACTCTGTTAGTGATTTAGAGGAGTATGAAAATTTGGAGATGATTGTAAAATGTTTGATATCAAATGAATGGCTATGGCTTATAGATGAATTTTAAACCTTGGGGCAATACATTCCACATTTTGACAAGCTTGGAATGAGGCAAATCAATGAGTCCAATAAACTTATCCTAGTTCTATCTGTAGATTGCTTTCTTCATCACATACATCTTGACTTCAGGGCCATCACTGCCAAGAGAGTTCTTGTGTAGAAAACAGTTACCTCAACCGATAATCTTTTCCTAATTTTGAAATTTCAAATACTTTTTAAAGTGCAAATATGGATGTATTCACTACATTTGATGTCTTGGATGGGTTGTTTTGTTAATTTTAAATCATGATTCAGTATTCTTTGTCAAAGGATAATGTCATTCTAAGCACTTTTTATTATTCTTTATGCCATTTTTAATTCACTTTAAAATATTTTAAACAAAATGAGTTGAGAACAAAATGCTAGGGGAGTCAGGTTTGGTGGCACATGCCTATAACCGCAGCACTTGGGAGGCTAAGGTAGGAGGATTGCTGCTAGTTCGAGGACATCCTGGATTACAAAGTGAATTCAAGGCCAGCCTTAGCCTTGTAGCAATACCCTGTCTCAAAAAGACAAAACAACAACAACAACAACAACAACAACAGCAACAACAACAGCAAAACCCTCTAGGGTGAGCCACATGAGATCTTCCTTAGGTTGACATTTACTATACTATAAGATAGAGGTTATGAAACTTCATTGTTCAAAGTAATCATAGTTGGATGATTGTACTACTGAATCTATTAGTTCTTGTAATAAAATAGTTAGTATTCATAGGATAAGATCAATTTTGCCGGTCTATATTTGGTAATCTGAGTAACTCTTCTGAAGATAACTAAGCAAAATAATCTTCGTTATGTTGCTACCACCTTGTTGTGAAAGTCTATATTGTTTTTGTTTTTGATTCTTTGTTATTGCTATTTATCTCTTTTGCTTCTTGTTTTTCTTGTATTTTGTTTTGTTTTGTTTTTCCCTCTAATACAGAAAGGATAGATGTACAATTATAAATACCTAGAACTTCTAAAGAATTTACAAGAATTGATTTTATTATGTGTGATGATATGAACAGCTACTTTGAAGAAAATGAGACATTATGATAGACATTGTTGATTTCATCTCATCTTGTTTTGAAGTCGAAGAATGTTTTATTCTCTGTTTTGATTGGTTTTAGTCTGTTTTCTATTATTTGCTTTCAATATGTGTGAAGGTATGGACAGCTATTTTGAAGAAAATAAGAGACATTATGGTAACTATTGTTGATTTCTTATTGTCTGGTTTTGAAGGCCCACAATGTTTTCCCTCTTTTGCCTTCATTAGTGTTATACTATTTTGTTTCGTTTGAATTTATTATGCCTGAAGGTATGCACAACTATTTTGAAGAAAATAAGAGTCATTATGGTAGCCAGAGGTGATTTCCTGTTGTCTTGTTTTTAAGTCCTGTGCTGCTTACTTTGTTCTGTTCTGATCTGCTTCTTTCTGATTTATTTTGTTTTATTCTCTTTACAATAAAAAAACAATCATAGTAAACTTACTCCTACCTAACAGTAACATTGCCCCCTCCACAATAAATTGACTCAAGGATAATTCATAGACAAATTCCCTTTGTGAGAAATCAGAAACTAATTGGAAGGCCCCTGAACCCAGGAAGGATGGAAAAGAAAATCTCACTGAAGCCAATAGAAGGATTTCTGATGTACTCTTAACAGCAACTCTGCTTCAAGTTCAATGTTACATGGTCACAGTGAGCCCCATAGCTACCCACTAACCTAGAAAAGCAGCAGCACTGAGCATGTGGATGAGGAATCCCAGTTCTTAAATCTTCATACAAAAGAGAAAACCGTTGGGTCTGCATCCAGCCCTGAGGATTCCCTAGGTTTTCTGAAGTAACCAGCTTTGGAGTGTCAGTCTTAAAGCTCTGGCAGGTCCTGCACAGTGTGACAGCACAGAGGGGAATTCAGGTGGTGACAGATGTCCGTGATGCCATTCTTCCCCACCCACAATTCAGCGCAGCAAGACTGGATAGAAACTACAGCTTCTTTTTTTCCTCTGGGGAGAAAAGGAGGGGATAAAAGACCCCAGAATCTCTGCCCAAAATGAAAATGATGGTTTTCTTTTGTACCACTCTAGTCTGAAAGCTAGAAAAGGTAAACATCTGTGTCTAATGAGCAGACACTAACAAAGAGAGTCAAAGAAAATTAAGATGCTTCAAATAAAGAAACAAGGTAAATATCAAGAAATTGACCCTAGTGAAATGGGATTATATGACTTAACTAATGGAATATTCAAAATAATAGTCATACATATACTTGATAAGATGAACATAACAATTCGTTAACAAAATAATATATATTTTTTTTTTTGCGTCACCAGGAATTGAACTCACAACCTTGCGCCTGCCTGACAGGCGCGTAAGCCACTGAGTCAAACTCCTGACCCTGCAAAATGATAATTTCAACAGAGACAGAAAATATTTAGAAGTGCAGGCATGCCTCATTTTATTGCATTCTGTTTTATTGTATTTCACTGTTACTGCATTTTTTACAAATTAAAGGTTTTTGGAAAACTTCAACTGAACAGATCTATCCAGGTCATTTTTCCAACAGCATGTGCCATCTTTATCTGTGTTACATCTTGCTAATTCTCAGAAAGTTTCAAACTTTTTCATTGTTATTATATCTGTAAGCATCATCGGTAGGTACTGCCCTTCGATGTCACTATTGTGACCTCACAGGGATTCCACAAAATACACCCATATAAAACAGGGAAATTAACTGATATTGGAAGTCCTGATTATTTCACATACTTTATCTTCTCCCATCTTTCTCCCTCTATTCAAGTTTTCCTATTTTCTCAGACACAGTTCTATTGAAATTAAGCTGAGTAATGACCTTAAAATTGTCTTCATGTTTTCAAGTGAAAGGAATACTCTCACATCTCTCATTTGAAAATAAAAAGTTAGAAATGATTAAATTACTCATAAACCAAGATTTGACCAACAGTATACCCCAGTATACTCAGTGGCTAGCTAATCTGTGACTGCAGTATAAAAAGCTCTTGATGGAAGTTAAAAATTGCTTCACATAAATATCAAGAAAATGAAACAATCTTAGTATTGTTATGGAGAAAGTTTTAGTGGTTTGGATAGAAAATCAAACCAGCCACAGCAATTCTTCAGGCAAAGTCAGATCCAGAGCAAGGGCTTTAACTCCTTTTGATATCATGAATGCTGAGAGAAGTGAAGATCCAGAAGAAATGATTGAAGATAGCAGAGGTTGGTTCATGAGGTTTAAGGAAAGAAACTGGCTCCCTAATATAAAAGTGCAAAGTAAAGTAATAAGTGCTGAGAAAGAAGTTGTAACATTTCCAGCTAGATTAATTAAAGAAGGAGGCTATTCTAAACAACAGATTTTCAGTGTAGAAGTCTTTTATTGGAAGAAGATGGCATCAAGGGTTTTTATAGGTATAAAATAGAGGCCCATGCCTGATTTCAAAGCTTCGAAGGCTAGGTTGATTCTCATTAGAGGCTAATGCAGCTTGTGAATTGAAGTTGAATCCAATGATCATTTATCATTTTGAAAATTTTGGGGTGCTGAAGAATCATACTAAACTATTTTCTCCCATGTTACAAATGGAAAGAAAATTTTGGATGATGGTGTACATGTTCACAAAGTGGTTTATTGAAAAATTCCTAGTGAGAACCTCTGTAAAAATATTTCTTTCAAAATATTACTGTTCATTAAAAATATACCTGTCTCCAAGAACCCTGATGAAGCTGTACATTGATATTAATAAAGACTCCATGTCTGCTAATGCAATATCCATTTTATGGCCCATGGAGCAAGGACTAATTTTGAATTTCAATTATAATTATTTAAGAAATAAATTTCATAAGGCAGTAGCTCCCATCTTGATTCCTCTGGTAGGTCTGGGCAAAGTAAATTGAAAACTTTCTGGAAAAGTTTCACCATTCTATACTCCATTGAGAAATTAATGATTTCTGGGAGAAGAACATGTTGACATTAAAGGAAGTTTGGAAAAAGTCGACTCCAATCCTCATCAGTGACTGTGATAGGTTCAAAATTTCAGTGGAGTAAGTAACTGCAGATGTGGTGCAAAGAACAACTGAACTAAAATTAGACATAAAACCTGAAGGAGTGATTGAATTGTTGCAGCCTCCTAAAGAAATTCAACAGATGCTGAGTTAATTCTTATGGGTGAGCAAAGAAAGTGAGTTTTTGTGATGAATTCCACTTTGATATTAGCGTTCTTGAAAAGAAAACAAAAGACTTAGAATATCATAGTTATCATTCAACAAAACAACATCAGGTTTGGAATGGATTGGCTACTTTTGAAAGAAGTTCTACTAATTGACAAAATGCTATCAAACACCATTCCATGGAACACAGAACTTTTCATGAATTGAAAGGTTGACTGATACAGAAAACAGTATTTAAGAAAATTGTCACAGCAATCAAAACATTCAACAGCCACCGCTTTTGTCTGTCAACAGCCATCAATATCAAGGCAGGACCCTCTGCCAATAACATGATTATGACACACTGAAGGCTTACATGATTATAAGCATTCTTAGCAATAAAACTTTGAAAAAGTATTCATTTCCTTTTTCATACATGATAGTATCAAGCACATTAATTTTTAGTATAAGTATCACTTTTATATTTACCAGTAAACCAAATTGTGTAATTTATTTTATGCAATTTTTCTTTTTATGCAGTGATTGGAACTGACCCCATAATGTTTCTGATGATATCAAACAAAATCATGAAACTGACTAATGTAATAAAAATGTATCTGAAAAATTCAACAGATTTCTTCCACAGAGACTAGATCAAACATAGGAAATGTAATTAATTCATTAAAATATTATTTCATTCTTTCTGCAAAAATAAGTCTTAACAAATTCAAAGACAGATCACTGGAAATAATTCATCCAAATGAGCATAAAGAAAACAAGAAGAATAGAACAGTAAAGAATGCTTAAGAGAATTATGAAACACCATCAAGCAGATAGTCACATAAATTATTTGCAACCCAGAATAAGGAAGAAAATATATATGAAAACTATATCCAAATCTGAGAAGGAGAATTGATATCTAGAGTCAAAATATGCAAAGAACACAAAAGAGGTAAATCCAAAGACATTTACATGAAAATGCATGAAACTATTGCAACTGAAATAAAAAAAGAAAATTTTGAAAATTTTGAAAGTAGCAAGTGAAAGTTATTAGTCACACACTAGAGAGAGTATCCCTCCTTCTGCTGGATTTTTGGGACAAGCTTTCCTTGTAGGCCAGAAACTTGCATAGTTGGAAGAGAGAAAGACAGCCAGAGAGAGAGAGAGAGAGAGAGAGAGAGAGAATATTGACTAAGTGTACACTATCTATAAAGTCATCCTTCAAAGACCAAAGTCAGATAAAAGTTTCCCAGACAGACAAAAACTGAAGAAGTTCATTGTGATTAGATCTGCATCATAAGAAAAGCTAAAAGGCTTAGGCTGAAATAAAAGGTGAATTACCAGCATGACAGCATTAGAAAGTGTAATTTTTACACTTTACCAGTGTAAAGGTAAATATGAAGAGAAATACAAAATACTGTAGAGTAATAGTAGTAGTAGTAGAAAAATGACTGAATTTTATCATAAAGCTTAAAGACATATGTATTAAAATTGGCTATAAAACTGATTAAAATATTTGCAATATAGTATTTGTAAATTTTCATAATGTGAAATATATGTGGAAGGAGAAGTTGAATATAAAGTTTTTATGTGAATGTCTAAGGCAAGCAGCTTAAAATCAACTACTGTAAGGTATTTTATGTTAACTTTAAGGTAGTTTTAACATAGAAATAGAAATCACACACAAATAAAGAGAAAATAAAGCATATGAGTACAAAAATATGAACGAAACACAAAAGTAGACAACAAGAGAAGAAATGAAATTAGCGGAAGTAAATACGAAATGATAATAATTCCATTTTTAACAATATTACATTAGCTATGAATAGATTAAATGCTTGAATCAAATGATGAAGATTGTCAACTGAATAGAAAAGTCCTAACTAGATGCTGTTTGCAAAATAGCTCATTTTAGATGTAAGGGCACAAATAATGTAAAGAGACAGTAAAAGATGTATCATGATCGTTAACTATGGGGTCATATTGAGTCAGAAACTGGTCTAGCATAGTTCTGGTTGTGGATGATGGACATACTGAAGAAGGGGACCCACCCTGAGTATCGGTGGCATCAGCCAATAGTCTTGCCCCCTGGATGGAATAAAAACTTCTGTTCCGCTAGAGACTCTTCAGTCTTTCAGTGCAGACCCTCCAGCTGCCTGACACAGACTTGCTCAGGACTCTGCAGTGAGCTTCAGGCCTTGGACTTTTGACTGGATCCTCCAGCTCTTCAGCAAGCAAATGTCCCTTTTGTACTTTTCCACACCCGATTCCTCTGCAGACAGCCATTTAAAGCCTACCTTGTAAGTTTGGATATATATTCAACATTGAACCTAACCATTGGACTTGATTTGGTTCTCATCCAATTCAGTTTGCCACCAGAATCATTAGGAAGAATGAACAGAGTTCATGAGTGAATCGGTTCATGAAACGAGGTACCACTGTGAACTCTAGAATAAGCATTGGGTCAAAGAAGAAATAAACTTTGTAAGTACTTTAGGACAATTAAAAATAAGAACAACCAACATGATTTGTAGCTGAAGCCATGAGAGCAGGATTCACGGTGACAAATGCCTACATTATAAGAGAAAGCCAGGATGGTGGGGTATACCTATAATCTCAGCACTCTGAGAGACTGAGGCAGGAGGAGTCCAAGTTCAAGCCCAGCCTGGACACTTAGTGAGACTTTGTCTCAAAAACATAAATAAATACATAAATAAATAGATAAATAAATAAGATGAGAGATATAGTGTTGTTCAAAAACCCTGGATTGCATCCCCGTTACTGCAAAAAACAAACTAGAAACAAAAACAAACGAACAAACCCCCCTCAAACAAGTAAGGTAGTTTTATACTTTAAGGCACTAGAAAAAGAGAAAAGAAACAACTGAATTTAGCAGAAAGAACATAACAAAGATTAGAGAAGAAAGGAATAAAGAAAAAACCTAAAGCAGTAGAAGAAAACAATAAAACTAAGAGTTATTTTGAAAAGGTAAACAAAATTGACAAGTTCTTAGCTAAACTAAAGGGGAAAAAATGTCTGAGATAAAATCAGAAAAGAGACATGAGGCATTATATTGTTCCCAAAATGTAACAAAAAAATTTTATAAAATACCATGAAAAATAATAATTCAACAAATTAAAAACCTACAAGAAATGAGTAAAATCCTAGAAATTTGTAGTTTATATTATGAAAATTAAATTATGAAGAAATAAAAAGGACAGTTTTCTAACTAGTATTGATATTTAATTTGTTTGAAAAAATAACTTACAACAACAAAAACCCCATGATGAAATCTATCTAAACCACAATGGAATAACGTCTCATATCTGTCAGAATGGGTGTTATTTTAAAAAACAGAACAAGTGTTTGCAAGATGTGAAGATAAGCATTGGCATACCATTGGTGGAAATGCAAAACAGTGCAACTACGGTGGAAAACTATATGGACACTCCTAAAGAAAAGCAAAATAAAAATGGAGTTATCCAAATATCTGTCAATCCTACTTCTGAATATTTTACCCAAAAAAAATTGAAATCAGGAATTCAAAGACATATTGGCACCCTAATGTTCACTGCAGAACTGCTTAAAGTACCCAGGATGTGGAAAAATGTAAATGTTCATTAGTAGATAGACGTTTTAAAAAGTGCTCTTTAAAAATATTAGCCTTTAAAAATAAGGAAATTCTGCAATATGTAACAATATAAATGAATGAAACTTGTAGACATTATAATACATGAACAAGAAAGTCACATAAAAACTACCGTTCATTTGTCCATGATTCCAATAATATGAGTTATCTAAAATAGTCAAATTCATAGAATTAAAGAGTGGAATGGTGGTCGGTAGGAGCTGGAGATAGAGAAGAAGAAATAAGAAGTTATTGATCACTGAGCATAAAGTTTGGTATAGCAAAGTGAATATGCTTCAGAGATCTGCTGTACAGCATTGGATCCATATGTAAGAATAATAGATAATATATTTAAAATATAGTCAGAGGTTGGATTTTTTTTTTCCTGAGACAGGATCTCGCTATGTAATTCAGACTGACTTTGAGGTCACTATGTAGCAGAGGCTGACCTGGAACTCACAATGATCCTTCTGTCTTGCCTCCCAAATGCTGGGAATATAGGTGTGGGTGACCAGACCCAGTTCAGAGGGTAGATTTGACATTAAGTGTTCTTTCCAAAATAAAATAATTGTATAGAATTGTGTAAAAAGTTTCCCAATGAATTTCTAGAATATCTAATTTTGAGCAGGCCCTGGAAACAGGCCTTTTAACCAATTAAATAAGTACTTATAGATGTTTCCTGTATGCAACTTTGTGACTCCAAAGGAAAAGTGATTCAGTTCTAATGTATAACTCTAATAAAGCAGACACCCTTCTCTTCTTTCACTGTCTTCCTATTCCACTGAGATAGTATCTAATTCTCAAATTCCTGACAAAGATTTTCCTTCCTCTGTCCTTCTAGGCTCTTCTCTTTAGTTGTCTTGTTTCTGAGTAACTTTCTTCTTTTTCTTTTTTGTCCCTATATCTCAGGCAGACACTTAACTAGTGAATGAGAAGCGTTTCCTTATGCCTTTCATTTTCTCTACTAGAACTCTCTACTTTGATCTATGGGATCCACAGGAAGTATGAGTGTGTTAATGTAGGCAGGTCTTCAGCACACATTCGATACACAAACTTCATTCCAGGTGTCAAATTCCTGTGGGGTCATTTAATGCATATCCATTCTTCATTAAATCTTGGGAAATTTTTAGACCTCTGCCACCATCCTAACCATTGCTTTGGTTTGTTTATGTTTAGCGGAAAGTATTTTAATTTCAGAAAACGTATTTGAACTCCAAAACTTCTGCTGCTTTTCATTGGCCTGAAACCCCCTTGGCAGATCTCCAGTAGTTATATTTATTTTGCCAGGTGTAAGTTTCAATAAGAGAGTCCCTAATTAACTAAATATTAACTCGACTAAATATAGGCCTGAACTGCTCCGCATAAATGAATGTGATATTCATTTGCATATGTGTATATTTATAATCACCCATATCTTATTTGTATTTTCAATAAATATTGTCATAGTGAATCCTAGGAAAGTATGTGCAACGAAAATAACTGGGAGCAAAATTAATACTGTCATAGATCACATTATCATTTATACACTTGCTGGTATACAAAAAGTAAAAAAAGAAAACAAACAAACAAAAAGCCATGGTTTAGGATATTATAATAGACAAGTCTGTGACCACTCAGAAACTAATTAAATTAGCTTTTAAAAATTACTCTGACACCAAAAGATTCTTGAGAATTAAATTACCCTCCCTGACATGCAAGGCATTAAGAGGGTGGTTTGGTACACATAAGAACTGCTATTCTTGACTTTGATCTGTTGTTAAATAAGGGCATTGGGTTGAATAGTCTTTAAGTACTTTTGAGCTTTTAGTTCTATTCTTCTGTGATTTTTATATATAAAAGGTACTCATTCCAAGAGTTTGGCAAGGCCTATAAGTGAATTTTATTGAATTCAAATAAATTCACAAGTTTCTTTTGCAGTATAAGGAGTCATATATAGGATCATTGTGAAACACGATATTAAATTTTTACACCTGATAGAAATAATCGAAGTGAAATACTAGAAAAAATTTTTTCAGCCTGTTATTTCTTACATCATTATAGCACAGCATCACAGTCTTGTTGCTGTTTAAACCTGAAGACTAAGTGAATGCAGATGCTCTTTGACTTACAATGGGGTTGCATCCTCTTAAATCAATCGTAAATTGTACACTGGGTTAATGTGCTTAATTTACATCATGTGTTTAGCAACACAGTGCACTGTAGAGTACCATGTGGCTGGCTGGGATCAATCTTCTGCTCACTGCTGCTGTCCAACATCTCAACACAGTAACTTCATTTGTGGATTGTGTTTGTCCTGCATCCAATTACCCATCCTAAAATAGATTGAACATCCTTTAAGGAAATTTCATCCTTATTTATTTTTTAGTAAATCAATATGCCACATTGCTATCACTACAGCCTTCTTCTCTCATCTATTTTCTTTCTTCCTTGGCACTCTCAGGAGGGTGAGTCACAATCTCTGTTTCAACAGTTAGATATTCTCTCCCATTACTCTGATACTGATCTGACTATAGTAAGAATGGAATTTTCAAATTCTGGTGTTGGTGTGTGGAATAAAAACAGAAATGATTCATGTTACTGAGATGTTCTAGAGTTTTCCATGACTTTTGGAAAGTCCATTATATTTTTCAAAAAGTTCTCCATTTTGCTTAAGTATCACCTAACAAGCCCAGACACACATTAACACAGTCAAGCATTAATCTCCATTTTAACACAGGAATTCATCAATATCTACATTTCTTTCATTTCAGGGACAATGTGGAGTGGGGGGTGCTAGCCACACAGAACAGGGCCACTTGAGGGCAGCAAACATTGCCATAAAATGAAGTGATTACTCAATTCTGTACATTTGCCATTTTCCCCCTTTATGCTGATTTCTAAGGTTGACTCCTTCGCAGTGTTAGCACTTTTATCCTCTGCCTCACCATTATTTTCACCCTTCATATATGTTTATAGTTTAACAGTTTTTCAAGAAATTTCTTGTACACTAGCATGCTGCTGCTACTCTGTGAAAGACAGAAATCAGTATTTGTTTCTAACAGAGTTGATAAGACATAGCTTTACAGTCTGACATCCCTGCTCTACACATTACAAGTTATGTAACTGTAGCATAACCTTTTTCTCCTTAACTTTAGCTTCTGTTTTGGAAAAGAGATCCTTACACGGTATGAAGATTAAATGAAATGGCATATAAAATAGGCTTGATACTATATCTTCCACTGTAGAAAGAACTCGGGTTTTAGTACTGTATTAATACATTTTTATTGTCACTAGTTAAAACATTAAACTTTTAAGTCAAGTTGTTAAAATGTGAAAAACCTATACAAATGAACAAATGAGGAAGCTAATAGTATAACACTATGTTGTTTGACTCTTAATTCAGAATGCTAACATCATTCTTTAATATGCATAGCAATTAATTGGTTGTGTTTAGTGCATAAGGGGTAAAATTATAACAAAATGGAACATGTACCTATGAGGATTGTACTATTATTCCTATGGGGAAAATAAACTAAAAGAAATGAATCTTTATGAAAGACATTGATCTTTACATCTATACTCCATTCTCCAAGGAAAACACATTATTGAGTTTTGCTGAGTAAATATGGAAATCTAGGCAAATGAAATCAAAGTCTTCTAAAATAACTATGTCCTTGGAAATATGAGACAGCCAAAACAGTCCCAGTTTGAATGAATGGTTTTTAAAATGCTTGAGGGACCACAGAACAGGAAAGGATTTCTGAATATGAGGAGAAAAATGCATCTACAGCATACAAACTATACATTCAATTTACTGTAGAGAAGACAATTTTAAAGATGCTAAGCTTGTGATTTGAATTGATTTTATTTATTCATTTCAAAGAAGTCATTCAAAAAGTAATAGTCCCTTGTAATGAAAATAGAAGGGAAAAAACTGTGTGAGGTACAGAATGTGCATAATAAGAAAGAGAAGGTTCAGGGTTTGCATAGAATGAATAATATTTTCATGAAATTTTAGAGATGGGAAGAACTTCAGGGGTGTTAGTCCATTATTTTCCTTTCAGATATGAGGAAAAGGAGAGGCAGCGAAATTTGATTGCGTTTTCAAGTCCACATAATTAGGGGCAAAACTAAGTCCAGACCTTTGAATTTCTGTGCTATTATTTTCCATTTTCAACAGAAATTCCTCTTTCCAACTGCCTGTCTGTTAACTTTGAATACAAGCTATAAAAGCTCAATAACTTTTTGATAGCAACTTTATGGATTTTAAAAAGCTTTAGTGAATAGATGTTCTTATCTGGTCCCAAATATGACATCACATGAACCACATATTCAATTTTTTTTGCTCATTTCCAAGAAATGAAAACAATTGTGATAGAAAATTCAAGTCTATTTGAGAATATCTAAACACTATTTACAAGACCATGAGTGTCACATAGCTCAGTATAAGACACAAAGCACAAAATTCCAAGGCAGCAATCAAAATGTCGCTTAATGGAATTAATTAATTCCTCTTGCTGCTTGAATCACTTTATTTAGAATTTTCTCTTTTGCATAAAGTAATAGTGGGTTTCATGAAAAGTTTATATTTAAAAGTTGCCTATACTTTCCTAAAAATGGGCTTGGAATAACATAATAGAAGTTGACAGAATTGAAAAAAGTTCTTTTTTGTCACCTGCTGTACAGTTCATATCATCAGAATGTTTCCCCTGTTTCCTGGTCACTCTTCATCTCTTCCCCATTGTCCTCTGGATCTGGAGTAATCATCTAAATATACAAATTTGACCATGTCTTTTCATGGCAAGGACCTTTCAAAAACTCCTGATGTTTTCCAAGTTGTGTATATGCTGTTCCAATTGCTTAGAATATTTCATCATTTGACCAACATGTGTTTAGGTTTTTCTGATTATTTAGATTTCAACTCAAATCCATCATATACACCACCATCTATCTCCTCTTCTTACACCAAACTATTTTATTTTCTATGTCACCTAGTACTTT
>RJWM01026824.1:0-27574 GCA_004363535.1 Dasyprocta punctata
TCACCAGGCAGAAGCCAGAGGGGCCCTCAGGGCTTGGGCTCATTCTTTAAAATTCCACTCTCAAAAGAAATAAACCCCAGAAGAACTCCCTTAATCCCTTCTGAGGGTGCATATACAATAGCTCGTAGGACCGATGTGTTAGCCAGCTTTCTCATCCTGTGACACGATACCCAACACCCACAATTTAAAGGGGGAGAGCTTTAATTTGCTCTTGGCTTCTGTCCATGATCGGCTGGCTCCAAAGTGGAACCCTCATGGCAGAAGCGTGTAGTGGAACAAAGCTACTTAGTTCACGGCAGCTGGGAAGTGGAGTGCTGGAAGAACACCAGAGAGGAAGGGGAGAGAGACCGGAATACACCTCAAGGCCACGCCTCCAGGCTCTCCCAGGAGTTGCTTTAGTAACCCAGTAGGTGTTTCTGAATCCAGTAAAGTGACACCTTAGGTTTAACGATCACACGCTGCCTCCCAAACATCTCAGTGCCTCTCACATTGTCACACTGGGACAAAGCTTCCTAACCATGAACCTTTCGGGGACAAATGACATTCAAGCCATGGCACTGTATGTGTTTGCAATCCTTGGACATTTACTGAGAGGTACCTTGCTCAATTTCAGCAGCACATAGACTAAAAACTGGAGAGTTGCTTTATGGCCTGGCATATAATCATCTCGATCAATGGTTCATGTGTCTTGTATGAGTGTGCGTGTGTGCGTGTGTATGTGTGTGCGTGTGTTAGTCAAATTTCTCTTTCTTTAACAAGAGATGATCAACTCCTACATGGAAAATTTATGCTTTGGCTCAGAGTTTGAGATGCTCCAGTTTGTGACCAGGTGGACCCATTGCTTTCAGTCCTCTGTTGAAAGTAGCTCAACAGAGCTGTGTGGTGGAGTTCAGTTGCTGGCACAAGGGTCACAGCATCCTTGCAAGGTGTGGCTCAGGGGCCTCCTAGCCCCCCTCCCCCACAGTCCTGCGCTTACCCATGGAGCCAAGCTGGGGCCACTCACCAGACAGACTGCATGCAAATATTTTCTTTGGTACACAGGCTATCTTTCCATCTGTTGGTTGTTTTCTTTGCCCTGCAGAGGCTTTTATATTTGTTTTAGCCCTATCTGTTTTATTTTTGCTTTTGTTGCTTGTGCAGTAATAGTTTTATTTTATTTTCTTAATTTAAAAATTGTATATATTTAAAGGGCACGGCACAATGTGTTGTACACGTAAACACAACGAAGCAATTACTATAGTTAGGCAAAAGTAATGCATTTCCTCAGGGTTACATTTAGATATTTATTTATTTTGTGGTAAGAACACCTAAAATCTATTGTCTTAGCAAATTTTCACAGTACAACACAATGCCATTAAATATAATCTGCACGTGTACTCTAGATCTATAAACTTATTCATTTGGCATAAATACAAGCTGCTGTTATTTGACCTGTGTTTCCCTGTTTTCCCCACTCCTCTATTCCTGGGAACCACTGTTCTACTCTATGTTTATATATTTGATGTCTTCTCTCTCTTTTTTAAGGCTTCAAATATGAGGGAGATCATGCAGTGTGTGTCCTTCGAGTGGGGGTCTGGTTTATTCACCTGGTGTAATGTCCTCCACATTCATCCATATCATTGCAAATGGCAGGATCTCCCCTTTAAGTCCCTATTTGTCTATCTATCTGTCTATTATCTATCTATCATCTATCATCTATCTATCATCTACCTATCTATCATCCATCTGTGATCTACATCTGTCATGTACCTACCATATCTATCTATCCATTGAACTTCTTTATCATTCACTTGTCAATAGATATTTAAGCCATTTTCATTTCTTGGCTACTGAGAATAATGCTGCATTGCTGATAGGAGTAGATATCTTTACCAGGAGTAGATTTGACTTCATTTTGGGAATAAACCCAGAAGAGGGATTGCTGAATCCTTTGGCAGTTCTATTTCTAACATCTTTAGAAACCTTCATACTGTTTTCTACAGTGGCCTCTCCAATTTACATTCCCACCAAAAGCGCACGAGACTTCTCTTTTCTCTATACTCTTACCATTGTTATAATTTTCATTTGCATAACAGTCATTCTAATGAATGGCAATAACAGCTCTCTGGAGCTTTGATTTGAATTTCCTTGGTGATTAGTGATATTAAACACCTTTTCAAATACTTGTTGGCCGTATCTGTCTTCTTTGGGAAAATGATTTTGAAAGTTTTTTGTCCATTTTTAAACCAGACTTCTTATGTTTTTGCTGTTGAATTGTGGGAAGGAGATCCTTACTTATTTGGATATTAATTCCTCATCTGACATACACCTTGCAAATATTTTCTTCAATCAGTAGGCTTTTTTCATGTGTTGGTTGTTTTCTTTACTGTGCAGAAGCTTTTATATTTAATGTAGTCCCATTTGTTTTGTTTTTCCTTTTGTGGTTTGTGCTTTTGGTGTTCTGCCCCCTAAAATCATTGCCAAGATCAACATCACAGGACTCTCACCCCATTTTCTTCTGGGAGTTTTATGGGTTTGAATTTCGTGTACGGGTCTTCCTAAAATGCGATAGGGGTCCTGTTTCATCATCTGCATGTGGATATCCAATGTTTCTAACACAAGTTATTGAAGAGACTGCTCTATCCCTAATGTATCTATCTCTGGTGGCCTTATTGAAGATTAGTCCATTGTATATGCTTGGGATTAATTGTGGGCTCTGTATTTTGTTTCATTGGCCCATGTGTCTATTTTTATGTGACCACCTGTTGTTTTGATTATTACTGCTTTTTAATGTGGAAATTGGGCAATTAGATGGCTGAAGCTTTGTTTTTCCTCCCAAAGTTGTTTTGGTGACTCAGGGCCTCTCTTTTATGCTCCACGAAAATTTAAGAATTGATTTTTCTATTACTGAAAATAATGGAATTGGAATTACTAAAATTATTATATTAGATGTGTATATCATTTTGGATAGTATGGACATTTTAACAACATTAATTCTTCTAATTCATGAATGTGAGGTGTCTTTATATCTACTTGCTGTTCTCTTCTTCCCAATAGGCTTTACTGTGAATAGTTTTTGGAATCCTAGGTTTTTATGAAAACCTCATTTTCATTCTTCACCTTGGATGTGTTCTGGGCTTTACCTTCTACCTCTAGTATCTGGTACAGACATTAAAATAGAACCTCAAGGATTTCAAGTACTGTTTCATGTCTCACTTCTCCTTGGAAATTGGCTTATACCTTTTGACACAGCTTAATTTATAAAAGATAATTTGAAGTACTTTTTATCCAATGGTTTCAGTTATTTTACTGGAGGGAGGGGTTAGTCAAGGTACCTAATCTACTATCCTGCAAGAAAAAGAATATCCCACAATACATGATTTTCTTTCATAAACTCTTGTCATTTTAGGTTATACTTCTGAGCTGAATATGATATAGTTTTAAAATATTTAATGATCAAAGTAATTTCTTGTGATTTTTTTCTGAATAGGTTAACTTTTCTACTTCCAATTTACTGTCAGCTTTCTTTCTCCCTCTTAACATAAAACAGGCTATTGAAAAATGAGCCTCTAAAAATCTGTGCAGTTAGCCTGGTATGATTAGATGTCACAAAAGTGATATGGCTGAGATTTTTTGGCTGCATAATCACTTCAGGTTCCTTGCCTCTGGGTTGAGATTTAGGAGTGAGAACTTGGAGATCAGGGGTAATTTATTGTCTTATTTACACATAAAGTGAAGAGGAAAAATCATTGCACTCTTAGCTGAAAGTGTTCATGAGAGATTTTGCCTCACAAAAAGTAATTGGGGATGTAGGGATTAGAAATGAGACCCAAATGGCTACAGAAAGGTTTTCCCAGCCAAATTAACACAATTCAAGGAAATAATTTTGTAAGGGTAGAAGAAGATTGCTTTTCACTAGATCTATGGAGCATTAGTCCGGGACTGGGCTCAGGTGACAGCTCAGGGAGATGCGTAATCCCCGTAAAGACACATGTGCACACACACTATCAACACACACACTACCAATACACAAATGCAATCAAGTGGGTGTACAACGAGGGGAATTACAGTAAGTGAGTCATTGAGTTTTGTTATTTTATCTTCCTAATCCTCAAAGTAAAATGCATTCATTGGAGAAACACTGGAAAGTCCAGAAAAATCAACACTAATGTTATTTCTTGGTTAAAAACAAAGTGGCAATGTGTTGGCATATTTCTTTTCTTCCTTTGGAATTATTTACTATATATCAGCTTGTTTGAATAATTTTACCCAATCCTGCACCTCTCCTCCATTTATAAACATATATTAAGTCCATCCCCATGCTCATAAACAGCACTTTAATCATGGCAAGCTTTCTTTCTTAAGAGTGGTTCACAATTTCCCAAATGCCCTTTTCTTCAATACTGAAGTTGTTAGAATCTTTTTCAATACTAAAATGAGTCACTGTTGTCCTTGGTCTTGGCCCTAGAAATGTAATTAAAGGTCACTTCCAAATGTCAATGAAATCCCCAGAAGTTCAAGTTCAGCGGTTGATCTGTTACCCTAGCTTTCTTCATGGGCACTTTCCCACTACCAGACTCAACTTTGTCTTTGGTACAGCAAATTTTTCAAAGGGTTTCTCCCCACTGGGCTTGTTGTGTGATCCCCTGGAGAGGACATGTAGTAAATAAAGGAAAATTCCCCACTTCATTGTACTCCACATGTTATTTGGTCTTCTGCTGTGTATATGATGCTTTCTATCTGGGAGACCAACTGGTGCCATGTCAAGGTGACCACTCTAGATCATCATGGTAGACCAGCATTTGAAATGAGGCTATTGAGAGTGGGGATGGAGATGATTATTTCACTTAATGTGCTCTGCTGAGAACATTTTCTGGAATATAGTAGGTGGTAATCAATTTCTATCTGATTAATGAAGGAAAGGGAAAAACACAGCCTCAGCCAAAGGGGGCACATTCCAGGTTTCTAGTATCCCTTCTTTATATAGTTTGTTGTGCTCACAACTTCGCCTCTTTCTCTCTGCCTCAGTGGAGGTTATAACCACATCCTTGAATGTGACTAGCACCTCAAACAAGCAGTAAATAAATGAACACTAAGCTATATCAATTTCCCCAGTGAAAGCAGCATAGCCCCACATTACTGAAAAGCCTGGACATGGAGGCTTTTACATGGAGAAGCTGATCTAATCCATTTCAGAGTAAATGGTTCTCCATATAAGTTTTTCTGTGTACTGGTGCATGAGTAACTTTCTGTTAAAATGTGGGAGGATCTAAGTGACACACAAAACCAATCCAGCCATCAAAACATTATGATTTCGTTGGAGGAATAATGTGTGCATGAATTTGAAAACCTTAAGCAGGCCAGCCGTGGTGGTGCACGCCTTTAATCCCAGCGCTTGGGAGGCTGAGGTAGGAGGAGCGTTGTGAGTTCGAGGCCGGCTTGGGCTACAACGTGAGCGCAAGGCCGGCCTGAGCTACATAGTGCGACCCTGCCTCAAAAAACCAGGGCTGGGAGTTTGGCTCAGTGCCTTAAGTGCCTGCCCTGGCAGGCGCGAGGTTGTGAGTTCAATCCCCAGTGCTGCAAAAAAAAAAAAAAAAAAAAAAAAAACCTTAAACAGGATTCAGGACAGTGATGCCCGAGGATCTGTAATGGAGGACTAAGAGGCCGAACAATAGATGATGGACTGGAGAAGAACAACAACCATATGGGACTTGTGCTGGGTATCGGGGAGAAGGGAAAATTCAGAGGCAAAAACAGAAGAAAATCTTGATTATAGAGGAAAATGATTGGGTCTGGAATGGGTATTATTGTAGAGCTCAGGTCACTAAGTGGGATCTTTAAAATTCCCATCTTTGGACTTCCAGGAAGATGGTGGAGTGGTGAGCAGCAGATAAAGAGCCTCTCCAAGATTTGGTGTCCACTTTCTGGAATATAATGACATAAGGAAGAGAAGAAAGAGGGAAGTGCATTCCCGGGGCGTAGGAAGGATATGAAACGAGAACTGAAGCCCACAGAGGGAGAGTGAAGAGACTTCAGTGAAGAAGAAAGAGGTGGCAGGTGGTGCTCTCTCCCTGACCCCTGACTTGCTGTGTGGGAGGGGCAGCTTGAACCTACAGACATATGATGACTACTGGTGTCCCCAGAGGCCGCTACTGAGAAATACACCAGTGGAACACAGCAGTGGACACAGAGGACTGCAGTGGCTGGTGAGTTATTTGGGTCCAGACATCCCCCAGGAGAGAGTGATTGGCTAGCATCCATCTTGGAGAGGGACCAGCTGAACTCAGAATGCAGAGCAGCTGTGGGCTCCATCTAGCGGCTCCCAGTGACAGGGTCAGGGAGCTGAGTTCAGCCCAGCATGAGGCACACAGACTGCCTCAGGCTGAACAAATCAGGTTCCAGCCTCACAGCCAGAAACCAGCCTGAACTCCAGTGAAACTAAAGGTGAAGGATGTTTGAGATTATCCACTATACTGCTGTAAATCTATGGCTGACTTGCTGAGATCAATCAGCTCACATCTTGACTCTGTTCACATTTCCTACAAGTGAACATTCTTAAAATTTTTTTCTGTCTTTTTTTCCTTTGTTTTGTTTTTCTTGCACATTTGTTCTTGTTTTGATGTGAGTGTGAATATGGTTTCTACTTTTTTGTTGTTGTTCTACTCTGTTCTTGTATTTATTTCTTACTTCTCTCTTTCCTCCTGTCTTCTTTGCCAGTTTCCCAAAGTTTTCATGATCCTCCTTTGTCCTCCAGGCTTGCTTCTAATCTCTTCTTCTATTTCTTTACTTTCTCCCCCAACTTCTTTTAAATTTTCCCTCCTGAGGGCAAAATTATCATATTGAGGGTTTATTTACTATTTATTTGCTATGCTTAATTACTGGTTTGCTTTAGATTTTGTTATAAAACCACAAATCTAGTTCATATGGTTAAAGCAAATTAACAGATACCTCAGTTTGTCATTTTCTGGGCTGTGTTTGGTGATATTGTTATTGCTGACTGTACCATGTTAGTCAGTGTGACATAATTGTTTTAAACAGTTGTTCTTCCTGGTATACCAAGACTGAGATTGCCCTTAGGTCATAAAAAATGCTACAGGCCTGTGACAAAGAACCAGGGCTGGGCCAAGTAGGCAGTAACTTCTCATCTCCAATAAATTAAAGAGGTAGAATCGTGCAACAGACTCAAAACCCAAAAGCCAGCTACACCTGGAAGACATCATCTCCTAAGGCTTCTAAATATTAACAATAAATCTACTCACCAAAGGCAATTTATAAGCATTGATCCAAGAATTAAATTACAAAAAAAAGAAAGAAAGAAAGAAAAAAAGAAAGAAAGAGAAAGGAAAAAAAGGAAAGAAAAGAAAATAAGAAGACACTTAAACAGGACGAAATCACAACCTCCAGCTCATCAAAGGTAAGCCCAGGAGACAATGAGGTAGATCAATTTGAAAGCTACCCACCTGAACTCTCTGAAATGGTAACAGTGGAAGTAACAAGCAGATGAATGAGGCTCTAGAAAAAAATCAAATCAGAAATCATTTCTCAGATAACTACAGAGATGGTGACCATAATGAAAGACATGGTTAGTGATGCCAAAGCAGACACAGATTTAAAAAATAGAGGAGCTTAAGAAAATGATGAAACCATGAGCACTATAATAAGAAAGAAATGGAATCCAAGAAACAGATTCAAACAGATATCCAGGAGTTTAAAAATTCCATTGAAAGTATATGTAGCAGACTGAGCCAACATGAGGACAGAATCTTAGTCATAGAAGTCAGGATTGTGGTTAGCAATCATGAAAAGAAAGATTTCTTTAAAATAGCAAGGGACCATGAAAAATCAATCCAACAGTTGCTAGGTGATGCAAAGAAGAGTAACATAAGATTGATCAGAATCAATGAAAACACAGGAGATAGTGCAAATAACATAAAAAAAATTGTTCACAGAAGTTATGGCAGAAATCATCCCAAGTAAGGAAAAAGAATTTGACATACACCTAAGTGAGGCATATAGAAGTCCAATTAGCCCTAAGGAAAAAAAAAACCCCTACACTAAGGTATACAATAGATAAGGTTTCAGAAATTCAATACAAGAACAGAATATTAAAAGCTGTTTAAGAAAAGAAATGAATCAGCTATAAAGGAAAGCCCATCAGAATCACAGCAGACATCTCAACACAAACCCTCAAGTCAATCCCTAAAAGAAAACAGCCTCCAGCTCACATTGATGTATCACACAAAACTATGTGTCAAAATTGATGGAGAGACAAGGTGGTGGTGGTGGAGATGGTGGCTTACACCTGTGATCCAAGCACTTGGGGGGCTGAGGCAGGAGGACTGCTGTGAGTTTGAGGTCAGTCTGGGCTACAAAGTGTGTTCAAGGCCAGCCTGAACTTCATAGTGAAACCATGTTCAAAAAAGACAAAAAAATTAATGGAGAAATAAGGTATTACCATGACAAAGAACACAAGAGGAAATTTATGAACACCAAAGCAATACTCCAAAATGTTCTGAAGCCTATTCTAAAAAGAGGTAACAAGGATTGCAAGTCCATGACTCCAACAGAATGAATCCACCAGCCAAGACAATCAATTAAACAGAGGGGAAAAAAGGGAGCCAACAACAGGAAAATAACATAACAAAGATAAGTCAATACATATCAGTTATAACCATCAATGTTGATGGTCTCAATTTACCAATCAAAACAAGTAGATTGACAGAATGGGTCAAAAAGCAAGACTCAACAATATGCTGCATACAAGAAACACATTTAAAGCTAGACATGGTGGCATACTCCCATAGTCACAGCACTCGAGAGGTTGAGGCAGGAGACTTGTCACAAGTTCAAGGCCAGCCTTGACTACATATTGAGTTTAAGACCAACCTGAACTATACAAGAAGACCTTGTCTCAAAAAAAAAAAAAAAAAAAAAAAAAAAAAAAAAAAAAAAAAAAAAAAAAAAAAAAAAAAAAAAAAAAAAAAAAAAAAGCAAAAAGCACCACATTTAAATAAAAAATAAATTCACAGATGGAAAGTCAAAGGATTCAAAACAATACTCTATGCAACAGGAACTCAGAAAAAAGTAGGGATAGTTCTTCTATTTGTGGACAAAATGGATTGTAAACCAAGACTGATTAAGAGAGACAAAGGAGATCACTGTATCTTTGCATACAGAACAATCCAAGAGGAAAAGATTATAAATATATATGCACTAAATACCAGCATACCCAACTATATAAGACAAATATTAATGGATAAGAAAAATCATTTAAGCACTAATACAATCATAATGGGAAACCTCAGTACCTCACTGTCACAATAGATAGATCAACTAGACAGAAGCTCACCAAAGTTAGAACTGAACCAAACTTTTGAACAAATGGACTTAGTAAATGTCCACAGAGTGTTCTACCTCCTAACATCAGAATACACGTTCTTCTCAGCTGCACACAGATGTTTTTCAGAAGAGACCACATACTAGCTCATAGAACATGCTTAAGGAAATGCAAAAGAATTGAAATTTTCCCATGCATATTATCACACTACAGTGCAATGAAATGGAAATAACTGGCAAAAGGAACTAGAAGAACTTCATAAACACATGGGAATTAAGTAACCCCTCCAACAACCAATGGATCTCAATGAAATTAAAGAAGAAATTAGACATTATCTATAATTAAACAATAATGGCAATACAATATACTGGAACTTATGGGATGCAATGAAAACAGTCCTACAAGGGAAATTTATAGTGGTGAACACCCACATCAGGAAAACAGAATAAGCTAAAATAAACAACCTAATGTTGCACCCAAGCTTCTAGAAAAAGAAGAGAAAGTCAAGCCCAAACCTCATTTGAGGGATGAAATGATAAAATCAGAGCAGAAATTAATGTAATGGAGACTAAGAAAGCAATACAAAGAATCGGTGGATCAAAGAGTTGGTCTTTGAAAGATTAAACAAAATTGACAAACCCTTAGCCAACCTTATCAAAACAAGGAAAGACTCAAATCCATGCAATTAGGAGTGAAAGGGGTGAAATCACAACAGATCTTGCAGAAATCCAGAAGATCAACAATACCTACTTTAAGAACCTGTATTCTAATAAGATGAAAAACACAAAAGAAATAGACAGGTTCCTAGATACATATGAATTATCAGAGCTGAATCAAGAAGATATAAAAATTCTAAGTAAACCAATATCAGTCAGTGAAATTAAATGACGAAAAGCCCAGGCCCCAACAGAGTCACTGCTAAAGTCCCCATCTTTGAAATGAAATTTATAACAAGTTCTATTAACATATTGTCTTAGTTACTTTCCTCATTGCTGAAACAAAATACCCAACACCCACAAATTGAAGAAGGAAAGGTTTATTTTGGCTCACAGTTTGTAGGGATTCAGTTCATAGTCAGATGGCTCCAGGGCAGGGCGGTATGGCAGAGGGGCATCACAGAGGAGAAACAGCCCACGGCAGAGCAGGAGGAGACAGCAAGCCTGCTTTTCCCCTCTCACTTCAGTTTCCATCCAGGGAATGAACCTGTCGCTTGGTGCTACCCACATCCCAGGTGTGAGTTCCTCTTCAGTAAATCCATTCAACCACACCCAGAACTGTGTTGATCTAACTAGGGTACTAATCCAACTACCACACATCCTTAATCCATACTCACACACCCTAGATCCAGCCACCTTCACAAAGCCCCACCTGTGAATGCAAGAGGCTTTGTAGGGACATCTGGATACAAGCCATAACACATCATGTCTCCTTTTTGAGTTAAATACAAATATACCAGCCAAATTTTAGAAATTACAGCTATTGTCACTCAAAATGTACTATTTCAAATTGAGATTTTCTGTTCTCATAAAATACACAAAGTCTTAGTGTGATAAAACCATGTAAATTGTCACATCGTTGTTGTATTTTAATTGCATGTCAAGATGATACTATTTTGGATATTGGTTGAAATGAAGTACTTTATTAAAATTAGTGGCATTTATTTCTTTTCTCTTTTTTGGCGTAGCTACTAGAAAATTTAAAATTATAAGTGTAGCTTGTGTTTGTGGTTGGCATTGTGTTTCTGTTGGACAGGCTGATTTAGAGCTTGAGGCTGGAGTGCTGTGCTGTGGCCAATCCTTAAAGAATAACCAAGGTCACATCGTTTAGGGCCCCACACTGCCATTTCTTCCCTGGAAAACACAACCTTGCTCTACGTCCTGCTCAAATCTTCAGAATTCTGCATCAACAGAAAAACACAATTTGGCAAGAATGCATCTGTACGTGGGGCATGCAGATACCGAGAATTAGGCAGTGACAAAGAGAACTAACTTGGTCAGCTAATTTTGCTCTTTCATTAATTATAAGATCTGTTCTGAATTTAATTGGATGAGTGACAGATACTCCCAGGTGCTCCAGGCAGTAAAGTGTTTGCCAAAAGCTCTGTGCCTTTGTTCTTTGCAGTTTTGAGCCCTTTTCTTCTCTTCTCCCCAATCACTCCTTTTGCAGAATCCCCAAAACTCCCTTGTGCCTTCCTGCAGGGATGCAGAGCTGGGGCCCCAAGGACCTTGTAGCCATTTCCACTGCCAGGCAGATAAAAAATTGTGCACAGCAGAGCTCCTTGCTCAGAGCAGCTCTGGAAGAGAAGCTGAAGTTGGCACATTTGGATGCAGCAGGGGCCTGAGATAACTGAGCTGGTTTCCTTCGATTCAGCAGTTTTCCAGCACTGAGAGGACACTTCAGCCTTGCAGACAGCCCAAGGACGTGGACAGGCCAAGCTGAGGCCGTGAGTGATGGCCGATGCACAGCCTCCCAGCCTGCTGCCGCCACGTGTCCACGTCTCAGCCTTCCTTCAGAGGTGGCTCAGGGACAGCACAGAGCCAGTTCCTAGGTACAGCTAAGTGTGACTTCTGGTCTCTGAGGGCAACTGAGGTTCCCAGGTGCCCTAACTCCCTTGAAAAACTGGTCCAGCTCTCCTTCCAGCAGAGATTCTTCCTGCTGTTGATTATTTTTGTACGGAACCTCTGTGGTGCACAGTTGTGTTCCCTGCTGTGCTTGTTTAGTCTGTTTTCCCATCGCCCCCGCTCTCTTTCAGGCTGGTAAAAGCACAGCCTTTCTTGAAACTGGATGCCCGTTGGGTCTCTTCCAGCTGTGACCAGAAGGGACCTGGCAGTGCCTGTTCTGAAGCAAGATCTATCAGGCTGCCTGGATACAAGGAACTGTAGCCTGGGCAAAGAGACAGACACTTGGGTGTTTCCCACTCATGCATTTAACAAATATTTAAATGCAGTTATGCTGTGAGCTAAGCTCTGCTAGTCTTGGAGAACTCAGATAAATCAGGCATAAATCCAGCCGTGTGGACTTTTACAGCCTGGGGAATGTGATGATTGTCATCAATGAGGCTCACACATTGGAGAGGGAGCCCAGCAGGGTAGGTAGGGTGAGCAAACAGGAACGGGAAAGGAAATGGACATTTCATGAAAGTGCAGCTGAGCTGGCACTGAGAAGTAGGTATGACTTGGCTCAAATGCACAGTTTGTTAATCTCAGCATTATTGGCATTTGGGACAATAATAATTCTTTATTGTGGGGACTGTCCTGTACATTCTAAGATGTTTGGCAGCATCCCTGGCTTCTACCCACATCATGCAAATGAAACCCTGTCTTAGTCCATTTTCCGTTGCTATAAAAATGTCTGAAGTGGTTGCTTTATATAGCTGGAGGCACACAGATCTGGAGCTTACAGTTCCAGAGATTCAAGAGAACGGTGCAGTGCCCTGGTGAGGGTCTCCTTGCCGCATCACAGCACGATGAGGACAGAAATGGAGCTGGCTGAATGCGGAAGGGGCCCAGTGTGTGGAGTGGACTCGCTTTACTGCTCCCGCTTCCATGAGCACCGACTCCCTCTGCAAGGTCAGCAGTAAGCCCTCTGAGTTCCGGCTGTGATGACCTAGTCACCTCCCACTTGTCCCCTCTGCAGGTTCCACCACCCCTCAACATCACCACACTGAGAACCAAGCTTCTGGGACACAGACTTGGCAACACATTCAAGCCAGGCCCAAACCAAGCAAACCATATCCAGTTGTGACCACCACACATATCCCCAGACACTGCTGGATATCCCCCACTCAGCAAAAGCACCCTACCTGAAATCCATCGCTATAAAGAAGAATATTCTAAAAACACAAGCAAGGGATGCAAGGTGGCCAGTGATCCAGTTTACCTAGAATGAGGGGTGTGTGCAGAGCACATGCTCGGATGAAACCATGGGAAGTTACAATAGCAGGTCTACATCACTGGGTGACATGCCGTGTCTACATCTGTCTCCTCCCACCATGTGTTCCACGCACCTGGAGCAGTCTGGCACTTAGCAGGAGTTCCACAAGACCGCAGATGCCCTCCGGTTCATTCATTGCTGTGTTCTCAAGCCATAGCCCACTACCTGGCAAGAAACAGGAAATAAACTTATTGTATGAATGAGATGTCATAAAAATTCTAGTGCCTTAGTTATTTTTTTGTTGTTGTTGCTGAGACAAAATACCTGACACCCAAAATGAAAGGAGGAAAGGTTTATTTCGCTCACAGTTTATAGAGATTTCAGTTCATAGTTGGCTGGCTCCAAGGCAGGATGGCATGGTAGAGGGGCATCAGAGAGGGAAAATAGCTCGTGGCAGGCAGAAGTCAGTAAAAACAAGCAAGTGGCAAGTGACTAGCACTCTTTCTGTCCCTATGTCTTACTGAGGCTATCTGATCTTAGGGTGGGTAGCACTCACACCCTTAATTCTAGCATCACACTGTGAGTCAATCCAACATTGTGTCCTTGGTCCCAGCAGCAGAAACCCTAGATCAAGCTACCTCTGTAAAGCCCCGCCTATAGCCATGTGAGGTTTGTAGGGGACATCTAGATACGAGCCATAACATTTTGTCTCATTTACTTTGTTCCTTCAATATAGTGAGAAACTTCTCTGATGTTGCTTCTCTTTTTGTCTTCCCAGAGTTTTCATCTTTAAAATAGTGATAAATGAGACAGAGACAGAGACAGAGACAGAGAGAGAGAGAGAAAGAGAGAGAGAAATGTGGAATTTCTGTGTAATATCCACCTGTGCTGGGGTGGGTGTTTTACTTAATTCCTTTACCAGGAACAACAGGTAAACCAGCACTGCTGAGCTCCTAGAACCAAGTCATGTTCTCCCCCACCTCACTTTGATCACTTCTTGCACAAAATCCACAAAGATCCCTTGTGCCTGCTTTCAGAGATTTACAGCTGAAACCCCACAGACCTCACTGAGGAGCACAGGAGGAATCAGAAGTCCCTGTGCAGGTACTTTAATAGTCTAAGCTGGTGCCTATCAGGATGTTTTTGCTAGGAGACAGAGATAGAGATAGAGATACAAAGGTAGAGGAAGAGATAGAGATAGAGATGAGAGAGATAGAGGTAGAGAAAGAAAAAGAGATGAGAGAGACAGAGGTAGAGACAGAGATAGACGTAGAAGTAGAGGAAGAGATAGAGATGAGAGAGATAGAGGTAGAGATACAGATATGGATGAGAGAGATAGAGGCAGAGATAGAGATGCACAGAATCCAAGTGTCCTCCACTATGGCCTCACCTTTCCGTCCGCTGAGACCAGTCTTCTGCGCCAGTGGTGGCCATCGCTGCTCTGCCACACAGGTTGGGTCTCCCATCACTGTCTCTTGGCTCAGGTGGTTCTTCTCGCTTGTCTTAGTTACTTTTCTGTCGTTGCTAAGACAAAATACTTGACACTTAAAGTTAAAAGGGGGTAAAGTTCATTTAATTTAATTTAATTTATTTATAGTTTCTGAGACAGGTCTCACTATGTAGTTCAGGCTGCCTTGAACTCACTTTGTAGCCTAGGCTGGGTTTGAACTTGCAGTGATCCTCCTGCCTCAGCCTCCTGAATGCTAAGATTATAGGTGTGTGTCACTATGCCCAGTTGAAACGTTTATTTAGCTCACAGTTTGTGGAGGCTTCAGTCCATAATCAGCTGATTCCAAGGCAGGGTGGCATGGCACAGGGGCAACTGTTCATGGAGGCAAAAGACAGAAAAAGCAACATGGGGATTTAACAGCATCTTTCTGCCCCTAGGGCGATGTCAAATCAATCAGTGGACTGATTTAGTAATCATACACCCTTAATCCGAGCATGGCACACTCTGGATTCAACCACCTCTGAGAAAACCCTGTGACTGCATGAGGTTTTGGAGGACATCTAGAGACAAACCATGAGAGCCCCTTTTGAGCATCCTTTGTCCCCTGTCCCTGCCTCCCAGATGCCACTCATCCTTAAGTCTCGTATGCATCCACCCTCTCTGGGAATCCTCTCCCTGGTCACTCTGGGAGTCATTTATTTCTGTCCTCAGAATTCCAACACCTACCGTCCAGTCTTCCTTTGAACATCAGCACACTCTGGCTTATGGTGTTACTGTAATTTTTAGATAAATATTCAGTTCACTGAGAGGGTGCTGTCTTGGGCTTCCACGTAGCCTTTGTCTATCTAGCAGTCAGCTTTGCACAAAGATACCAGTAAATAGCTATTACTTGTTTGTAGCATTATTACTCCTTAGCTATGTTCTCCTTTTGCTGAAGTGGAAAAACACACACACACACACAGTCACACACACACACTCACTCACACACTCAGACAACAGCAATCCGTGAAGCCCCTAGTTGCAATACCTTTATGTCTTAGACATACTACACCATATGGAAAGTGTAATTTATTTTCCTGTGTCCTTAAAAAAATGATCTGCTGCAAACTGTAGTAGATGATAATAAGTGAGATGCATGTAATTTTTTTTTGCAGCAAGCTTTTAATAAACACATAAATTTCAGTGTCTGTTCTTATTGAATTTCCTGACATCTTGGAATTGATCTGAGGCCTGATTGCAGTGGAAAACACGAACCAGCTTCTGAGGCTCTTAAACCCAGCCAGGTAGGACTGGAGGTAATAGAATGATTTTCCCCTTTGAGGAGCCCAGCTCTTTGGCAGAAGCAGAAGTACAGCCCTACAGCCTCATCAAACTGCCGCTCCTGTCTCTTCTCCACGGTCCAGGCTTTGATGGGAGCAGGGACAGTGGTCACTGCCGGAACAGTAACCTCCTCTTGTGACATGATTATGGTTCTTATTATCCAAAGCTCCTTTTCTTGGGAGCTGTTAAACCTGAAAATTGATTACAACTGTGGGAGCCAGCCAGCCAGGTTCGAGAATAAAGACCAGCCCAGGGTGAGCCACAGAAACCAGTGACTCCGGGCTCCAAAAACAGGCCCTTAGGTTGCCATACAAGCAGATTACTAAGCAACAGGGTGTCATGTGACATTAAGTTGCTAAATATATAAATAAATGCCCCTACAGTGAGGGGGCAGTTCCTTTCCTCCCGTCCAGAGAAGAACTCCAGCTGACCCCAGCTTTCATCTTTTCTTTACTTTCTCACCCTCTCACGGTCCTGCACCCCAGGAACCTAAAGAGCCACGTGGATTGCAACATCCTTTGGCAACCACTCTTTATGGTGACGTCCTAACCCCCTGTTCCAGTTACACCATGGCTCATTTTAAACAACTTGGTCCAGGCAGAAACTAATCCCCTAGATATATGTTGGCCTTCTTCAGAGGTTGAAGTAGATGTCCATTAAGTGACATAGGGGCAACATACACAAAGGTGGCTGTATGAGGGTCTCAGAACCCTCCCAGAAACTTCACCGAAATGTCTCTGGGGCATTGAGTTGCTTGAGCACGCTGGTTGTGATTTCTCAGTGTTGCAGAAAGCAGCCCCTTTTGTCCAGATTTTGAGCTCATATGTGGGCTGGACTAAGCTTGATCCTTTCTTTCCATGGTTTAAACTCCTTTGTTAATGTCAAGTGTGTTATAAAAAGTTATGAACGGATAAGCCTAGGTTGTTACTGATAGCTCAAAGGGACAAATATAAGTGACAGTGTCGCAAGGCAAACTGCTCAGGTTATGAGAAAAGCAATTCAATTCCTTTTCTTGAGAAGAATAATCCTAACATGGAAATCACTGGATTTCCCAGAAGCAGTGGGTGGCAGAATGGTTACATCCGCAGCCATTTTTTTTTGTGTGTTTTATTTTGAATCAGGGTCTTGCTCAATTACTATGTTGCTCAGGCAGGGCTCAAACTTTCAACTGTCTTTCTTTAACCTTCCAGAGTGCTGAGGACTGATGTGCACCACCTCGCCCTATTCTTTTTTATCTGCACATAAAATAATCTCAACTACTCCTGGTTGTCAAAGAGATGACTGGCAATTCTAAGAAGGTAATATAATGTCCATCATTTGGAAGAAGTTGAGAGAACTTGGTTGGGAAAAAAATATCCAAGAGTGGAAGACAGCTGTTTGCAAGGTTTTTTAAATTTCTCCCATAGAAGGTTTGGAAATGTCCAATATGCAGAAAGATACCCTGTGCTTTAGACAGTTGCATCTGCCTGAAGTCAACGCAAGATGAATTAAGCTATGACTGATAATGCTTAGAGGTTTTCATGTTTTCCTGTGATTTCTGAATATCCTGTAACAGGAATGTGGTTCTAAGGGGCAGACATTCACACCCTTAACTTTTCTGTGCTTCAGTTTCCTCATCTCAAAAGTGCAGACAGCTATCCGCCTACCTCCTGCAGGTTTTAGGAAGGTTGGTAGGGTTGGTACATGGAGAGGCCTAGCAGCAGGCGTGGCACATGCCAAGTCTACATGTGTGTCTATGGCGGCAGCTGTGGGCGTGACTTCTGTTACAGGGGGTGGTGATGGGGAGCTGAGTTTAAGAATCATGATTTAGATCTACTGAGAAAACCAACTTAGTGAGCACAGACGTGGGATTTAGCTCCACAGGGTTTCAGGTTCAGGCTGTGTCATTAGCTGTGTGATCTTAAGCAAGAAATGTACGCAGTGGGTCTCTCTGTACCAGGGTCTGCATCGACGGATTCAATGAACCATGGATCAAAAATGCGGCTAGGCCTATGGCGCATCTGTATGGAACTCACTCTGACTCTTTCCTCATCACGATTCCCCAAACAAAGCAATGCAACAGCTGCTACACAGCATTTACACTACACAGGTATAGGGTGTTATAAATCATCTGGAGATGATTTAAAGTGTACATGAGGATACACCCAGAATGTATGCAACTATCGCTCCATCTTATGTAAGACACTTGAGCATTGCAAACATCATATCCTGGAACTAATTCTCCATAGATACTAAGGATTACTTTATCTTTTAGAGTCATTTTCTTTGTCTGTGAGATGGGGTGGTATTAGTACACACTCTGTAGGGTTATAAGGGTTAAAAAATGCTCAGCAAAGTCCTGACACATAATGAATGCTCAAGAATATTAATATGATTCTTGAGCTATGACTTTTATGCTTTGTCTTCTTTAAAGAATAATTTCAGTGCTGTTATTCATTTAGATTTATTGATTTTAGTTCTTTTGAATGCTTAATGCTCATCTGTTTTAATATTGTTTTATAACATAAAACGAAGTGTATCTGAGTGAGAATGTGCAGCATTCCCCTTTTCTCATTTAAGTATATTTAGAGAAAATCTATGATTCAGATCATAGGTATTACCAAGTTCCCTTAGGTAGCTTAGTTGTCAATCGTCCTAATTACAAACTGCAGACTCGGGCAGGAAATACACATCTCTACAGAGCCAGCCTCACAAACCTGACCTTCAAAATGGTAGCAAATATTACATGTAATGAAGGGAAACAATGGATTTATGGTAAATTGATATTTCAGAGACAGAGACAGAGAGAAACCCACACAGAGAGAGTTTTCTTCAAAAACATAGGAAGTAATCTTCATTCAAAATACATTTAGGAAAAACTCGAAAAAAAATGCAAAATCAAAGGTCACACTTGAACTTCATTTCACAAAGTGACCTACAGAAGTGAAGAGCTAGAACTATGGCGCGTTTGGTTCGCTAGACAGGAAGCACCAAGGGAGCGGCATGGAGACAGTGAACCGGAAAGAAAGACAACCAAGGAACACAGGCTGTGTGTCAATCATTATGGACTTCCTCAGGGAAGAGGTATAAATTGGAACGAGATATAGCTAAAGCTGGGAGAGCTGAACACCAGAACCTAAGGTAGAAAAATAAACAGATTATCTAAAACCAAGAGTTAGCAAACCCCTTGGCCTGCAGGTCAAATCTGGCTGACTCATTGGTTTTGTAAATAAAGTTTTATTGGAACACAGACATGTCCATTCATATATATTTTGCCCATGAGTTTTTTCATAATACAACAGCAGAATTGAAGCTGTGACAGAGACTACACAGAATGCAAAATCTAAAATATTTATTATCTGAAAGTACAGAAGTTTGTCTATTCCTAGTCTAGATAAAAGTTAACTAACTCAGTTCAACTAAGGAGCCATAAACAATGTTTAAAGCAAATGACAAAATGGGGAAGCTATCTGCAACATAGGTAATAAATATTGTTTAGCAGCTTTAAAATAGCCATAAAATATAATAGCTATGAGAGGTAAAATGCAAGAAGTTATCGATTTCTAAATCAATAAGGAAAACATGAATGGCAGCAGGAGAAAAATGAGCAGAGGCTGCAATAGACAATTCACTAATGAAGAACAATGACTAACTCATGAGGTTATTAAAATAACACCTCTGGCAAGCAAGGAAATAGAAATGGGAACAATGAAACCATTTTGGCAGTAAAATGACAAACATTATTCTCTGTTCTACTCTTTCTCTTCTTCTTTCTCCTCCACTAAAAATGAAGCTAGGAAGTAGTTGGAGAATGCATAATAATATGGATACAAAGGTGTTTATAGGGAAAAATTTATAAACAGCCTGTGAATCACACAGTATTTGTTAAATAAAGTAGGGTACATACCATGTATTATAATCCAAGCATTAAAATTATAAATTAGTGCTGTGATTAATCCTCATTTGTCAGAGCCAACTGGAAGCCCAAGCGTACCTGCTGGAGTCCTACAGGCAGAGGAATGTGCTGGTCAGTAATAAAACACCCTGTCTTAGACCCATGGCTATAGTTTAAATATAAAGTAGCCCCCTGAAAGAATCATAGATCGAGAGGTTGATCTCCAGTGTAGCTCTGATCAGAGGTGGGATTTAGAGGAAACTGGATCATGAAGACTCTAATTTTGTCAATGAATTACTCCATTGATGAGATCAGAATTTGATGGCATTCCAAGAGGTAATGGAAACAGGTGGTGGGGCCTCGCTGGAGGGACCGGGTCATGGGGGTGTGAGCTTGCGAGCTCCATCTGGCCTGCAGCCCCTTCCTCCAGCTCTTTCCCTCTCTGCTTCCTGGCTGCCGTGAGCAGGGCTGATTTCTTCTGCCACACCCTTCTGCTGTGTGGTTCGGCCTCACCGAGGGCCTAAAGCACTGGAGCTGACCATGAAACAGGACCTCTAAAGCTAGAGTCAAACCTTCTTGCCTTTATTTTTCTCAGGTGTGTAGTCACAGCATTAAAGCTAACACAGCCACCATCAGACTGGAAGTAATCTGGTTGAGTTTAGGTTCCTAACTCTGCAAATGCAGAAGTTCAGGTTCCAGAGAGGAAATGATCAGAGCGAAGTCAGAACCAGTTAGGCTGAGACGAAAGTCTGTGTTCACTATGCAAAAGTGTTTGCCGTGGTTCCCGTCACACCCTGGACATCTGACCACATCTGGAACCTTCCCGGGGAATTCCACAGTGCTCACACACCATCTCCCTGCACGGTCTAAAGCTTTTCCTGCACTCTCTTGCTTCAAATCATTTTGCTTTGTATTAGGCAAGGTATTTGATCTAGTTCTCCTCTCTGCTCTGCTGTAAGCTCTTTGAGAACAGAGACCATGGTTTATTATTCTTGTATTTCTTGGCAACTTGGTGCTTTATGGCAGGTACTTAAATTTTTCAAGAATATTTATTTCTGTATTTTTGCTTGGTTGCCTTAGTTTCCCTGTTTCACATGGGCTTAGTATGGCACATAGACTCTGACGCCCAAGTGTCTGAGTTTCAATTCTGCCATTTATTGCTTGTGCTACCTGTGCCTCATTTTCATTATCTGAATAAAGAAAACAAAGATGACACTTATCTCATAAGTTGTTTTGAAAACTAAATATTTAAAGCCCCTAGAACAGGACTTCGGCACATGGAAAGTTATCATAACAGTGTTTGTTTTAAAAAAATCAGTTAAGCATAGGAAACCTCTGATGTGTGTGTTCATGGTAGGGTTGATATGGGGGGAAAACCCACACAAATAAACATGCGAGGACTTTAAATGCCGGTTTCCAAACGTATTGGAGAAGTCATGGGAAAATAAAACAAACCAGCTATTTTTGTGGTAACTCAAAACCAATGGGCAAGAAAACTTAGTGTCCTCAGTGTAGGAAGAAAACACGGGAAAATGCGTGTTTAGAAGCTCACACGCCTCTGGGCGTTACTTCTTGGATAAGCTGGGATGGAAACAAAGCTGCCCCTCCCGAGGGAGTGGAGGGTGAGCTCTCTAGCAGTACCCAGACTTGCCTGCGCTGGGTCTCCTGGGTGGGTCGGGGAAAGCTGCAGTTAGCTGCCGGAACAGAAACCAAATTACAGTTGTCCAAATCTAAGGGGTTTATTTTTTCAAAGCAGCAAGGAGCCCAGAGACAGGCAGTGTGAAGCCCTGGCGGCCACTGCCTGATCCCATCAGGGCCCAGCACCTTCTGCTCCTGCGTCTCCTCTGTGTCACTCCTGGCCTGCTCCTGAGACTTGTGGACCTCCAGGCATCGTGTGTACCTGGAGGCCAAGAAGGAAGAGGAAGGTGGAGTGGCCAGAGCAGTCAGACCACTGGGTCTTCCCCCTCTTAAAAGCTTCCCACTTTAGCCGGGCGTGGTGGCGCACGCCTTTAATCCCAGCACTCGGGAGGCTGAGGTAGGCGGAGCACTGTGAGTTCGAGGCCCGCTTGGGCTACAAAGCGAGTGCAAGACTGGCCTGAGCTACATAGTGCGACCCTGCCTCAAAAAACCAGGGTCGGGAGTTTGGCTCAGTGGCTTAAACACCTGCCCTGGGAGGTGTGAGGCTGTGAGTTCGATCCCTGGTGCCGCAAAAAAAAAAAAAAAAAAAAAAAAAAAAAGCTTCCCACTTTTAAGGAGAACTCGCCTAGGAACTTCCGAGTGCATCTTATTGGTCAGGCTGGGTCACATGACCACTCTTCCCTGTATGGAAGTGTAGGGTAGTAATTAGCTGGCTTAAACTCCCTGCGCTCAAATTCTAACAGTAAAGAACGAGAGGATGGATGCTGGGTGGCATCTAGCAGTGGGAACTTCCTGGAAGACTCAGAACATTTTAATTAGCAGCTCACTAGAAAGTAGAACCATTTTCAGAGACTGGGAAACCGGGGTGGGGGGATGGAGAAATGAGGAGCGCGACGCCGTTGGTCTAGGTTTGGGGTGTTTATCTGACTTCCCAGTGCAGATGTCAAACCCGCAGATGGAAAGGCAAGTTCAGAGCTCAGGGGAGCAGTCAAGGCTGAGAACTTAAATGCGGAGTCATCAACATATAGATTGCTTCTTTTTTTTTCCCTCCCAGGAAGATGAGGTAGTCCGTCAGTTGAGAGTAAGAGAGAAAAAGAGATTTGAGGAGAACATGCAAGCAGACTTACTGTGGTAGGAGCATTGCTGGGGAGTGTGAGGATGCTTTTAATATGCATGGTCTTGAACTTGTCCAACCAGTCAACTCCGATTATGTGATTTTCCTTGAATAAGGTTTGGCCACTTGGAAGGAATCACACAAAAGAGGACTCACCCAGGTTTGAATCTGTCCTGGTGAGTCTGCAGGAGGACAAAGGGGACAAGAGTGACTGCAAGTTATGCTTTTATTTAGGTGACGGATATTGGAAAAATTGCAATTCATGGACTGGCAGTCTCAATGATGTACAAATTACATCGTGGACTCACTAGTATTAATGTACTTGAAAGATGAGAGGTGGCAGTTAGATTATGAGATAGAGTTGTCCCTCAGTATCCAAAGGAGATTGGATTCAGGACCGTTGTGCATACCAAACTCCATGGATGCTCATGTGTTTTATACAAAATAGAGCAGTGTTTGCATATAACCAATACATACCCTTCTGTATACTTTAAATCATCTCTATTTTATTTACAATAACTAATACAATGTAAATGCTATTTAAATGGCAGTTATGCTATGTTATTTAGGGAATAATAACATGAAAAAAAAATCTATGTGTGTGCACTATGGACAAAACCACCACTGACCTAACTATGCATTATACACCAGCAGTAGTGTAACATTTTTTTCCATTGTTTTCCATCTGTGTTTGGTTCAATCTGTGAATGTGGACCCTGGAGATATGGAGAACTCACTCTTTGAAAAAGGGGTTTCAGGTATGGTGTGATTATTAGTGAAAATAAGATTGGGGGTGTGATCTTCAGGGGTAAGAAGGGAAAGATCATGGCAGAGATGTCAAGCATCGAAGGCTTGGATGCAGGTGTTACCGAAGTGAGGACAGGACAGGGCAAGACAGGAGAGGGCCCAGTGGGCTCAGAGCTGATGCCGTAAGATGCTGGGAGCGGGGATGGTGCAGGGGTGGGAAGGGAAATAGGAGAAAGGAGGAACAGTAGCGGCCTCTTCCAACGATGTGAGCATCTAAAGAAACTCATGTCATCAGAAGCTGCAGTCACAGTGCTCAGTTTGATGTGGTAGAGCAAGGTTTGAGAGAAGATGAATGGTATGGGGGCAAAGGTGGAGGGCGTGGTCTCAGAAAGCAGAGGCACAGCTCTGAGGAGGAGGGAGGGGGACACTGGGCTTTGTGGTCTTAGATCCTCAGTAAGAGGCAAGTCTGTCTTCTAAGAAGAAAGGTGCAGGTGACTGAACAGTAAGGCCTTCTAATGTGGGATGAACGCTGATGAAAATGGGAAATGGTTTCTTCCACTACGACAAGGAGAAGGGTTGTCAGACCCTTCGGAGGTGAACAGTGATGCATTTGCTGCAGCACCTGGAAGATGCCATGATGGCAAACAGTATTCTGGGTGTGTCTGCGAGGGCATTGCTGGAAGAGCCCAGCATTTGAATCGTGGACTGAGTAAAGCAGCTGGCCCTTCCCAGCATGGGTGGACATTGCCCAAGCTGTTGAGGGTCTGAGTAAAGGAGAAGCGCAGTTGAATTCAGTATGTGTCGCTGCTTGAGCTAACATGAACATCCTGCTCTCAGTGTTCCTGGTTCTCAGGCCTGAGACCCAGACTGGAGTCCACACCACCAACACCGCTGGCTCTCCTGGGTCTCGAGCTCACGGAGGATAGATGGCGGGACCCCTCAGCCTCCACGATCATGGGATATTATCCCCTCTTGGTTCTCTGTCACTGGAGAACCCTGACTGATTCAGATGCCACAGTCATCGGACTCCTCAGAGCAAGGTCTCAGCTGTCTGTGAATGGGAGTAAGCAAACCACACTGATCCAGGTTAACTTCTTACCGAGCAGAAGTGACACAGGACTAGAAAACAAACCTGTAACCTGACAGAATGAAGCAAAAGGACTTTGAGTTCAAGCCCAGCCCAGAAAACTTAGTGACTTCATGAGATCCTGTCTCAAAAATAAAAAAGGACTGGGGATGTAGCTAAGTGTCAAGGCCTTGAGTTCAATCCCAGTACTACCACTACCACCACCACCATAAAAAAAAAAAAAAAAAAAAAAATGTCAGGAGAGATCATGGGAGTAGTCTAAGTGTTTGCTTGAGGGACTTGGCGTAAGTTCTTCAAAGACTCAGGTTGAGTGGAAGTTCCCAGAGGTTGGGTGGAAATTCCCGCTGTCCTGGAGTAGAGTGCTTTGAACCTCCTAGAAAAGTTTTGAGAAACTAGGAACCTACTCTAACATTTCTGAGTGAGTGCCGAGAAATGTTCTCAAGTTGGGTAGAAGTGAAGTATGTAATTTCCAATATGCAGTAAATATGAATATACTCATGCGCTGCAAAACAAAGGATCCACATGTGCAATGGGGGTCCCTTAGATTATATTGCCTGACAGCACCATTGCCATCTGAGCTTGCATAAATGTACTCTATGAGATTCCCACGGTGAGAAATCACCTGATGACACATTTCTCAGAAAGTAGTGTTAAGCAACACATGAATGTATTTTAAAATGTAACAGCTCCATTATGATTTAAATGCATCCGATGTAAATCTCATGCTTCCCGATAGCCAACAAGCACAGCTGTTCTTTCACAAATGAACTTTCCAACATTCCGTTCATGCCTCTTCGTGTTTTCGTTCTACTGTCCGTAAAGAATGTAATCCCATCTTAGATTCTTAGGGTTGAAATCCTTTATTGGTGACCATATAGTTCCTTATAAAAATTCAGATGAATTAAGGTTAAAAATATTTATGTACTTTAAACTCTGCATATTAATTATTTCTGGACTGAGTTCTCATTTCCTTCAGTGCACCACTGATTAAAGCAACATGCGTGCACACCTTCTCGGGTTGAATGGGAAAGGACCAGGAGGGTGGTAGCAGCAGGTGAGTCACAGGTTTATTCTGAAGTAGGCAATTTGAGAACACGCTCTGTGTTATGTTGTATTGGTCCTAATTCTCTACTTCTTCCTAATAGGATTATGCATCCCCACCTTGCCACGGCCTCAGGGTGGTGGAATGTGTTTGTTATTCATGGATCGGGGCCTAGTGTAGTGAGCTACCTTTCCCACCATAACATAGATGGTACAACTAGGGCTATGGGCCACTCCCCTCCACTCACTTTAACCAAGGCCATCCTCCCTGACTTTTGTCCCAAGGTCCACTACCCAGAGGCAGAGATAACAGCAACAAAGATCCCTGCAGATTCTGAAATCCCAAACCAGGAGGGATACAGGGCCAACAGGTCTGACATGACCTACAATGACCTTGTTTCACTTGACACTTATTAAAAGCTCATACATATGGACGGCATCTCATACATCCAACTGTAACAGAGTGAATTATGGGAAAGGACATGTGTGGTAGACACAGCTGACAAGACTCAGCATTCTGTCAATCAGGCTTTGAAAGACCCAATGGGAGGCTCCCTAGCCCTGGCACAACATTCCAAATTTTTTTTTTAAGTTATACAATATATTTTTTTTTTCGGCCCCAGGGATTGAACTCACAACCTCGCGCCTGTCAGACAGGTGCTCAAGTCACTGAGCCAAACTTCTGGCCCTGGTTTTTATTTTGAGGCAGGGTCACACTGTGTGTAGCTCAGGCCAGCCTTGCGCTCACGTTGTAGCCCAAGCCAGCCTCGAACTCACAACACTCCCCCTACCTCAGCCTCCCAAGTGCTGGGATTAAAGGCGTGCGCCACCACGCCTGGCTAAGTTATATAATATTAAACAAGGTGAAAATTGATACTTTAGGAGACATCATTAGAATTTTCTATAAATTTAGCCAAACACTTACACAATAATATTTAATTAAGTCTATTTGCTTCAAACAAAGAACTATCCTAACACAGAAGACTCTCCTACTACTTTGGCAAGCACCAGTGTGATGTTTTTGGATTTTTTTTTTTTTTTTTTTTTTTTTTTTTTTTTTTTTTTTTTTTTTTTTGGTATTGGCAATTGAACTCACAAAGTTGAGCTAGCCATGAAGGCAGCACATTTCTGAGCTATTCCCAGCCTGATGTTTTAGGATTTTAATACATCGTTAACAAATTTTCCAACTCAGGCAAGTTTAGAAATGTCTTCATACTGAATTCCTTCAACTCCACGTCCTTTGAAAGGGCCAGTTTCAATGACTATAGTAGTTGAAAAATTCTTTTCACTGATGGATTCTAGGATACCTTCATTGCCTCTGTAACCTCCATTTAAAACTAGGATTCTTTCTGGTTGAGTATTTTTTGGGCACTCAATCCAAAGCAGCACAGAGAAAATGAGAGAGCGCTAAGGAGGAGGCCTTTAATGAGGAGGGGATGGGAGAGCTTCACGGGGGTGGGGGTAGTTGGGCGCAGAAGCTCTCAGGGAAAACGAAGAAGTGTAGTTACTTCTATCAGTTTTGGTGGGGGGAGGAGTTTGGGAGGTGGGCAAAATGACATATTACCAGCTGATTTGAAGGAGCATCTGCCTGTGTAAAACAGGAGACAAAAAGATTTCCTGGGGGCTGGGGATGGAGGCTTGAGGGGTTATGGAGCCTTTGGATTGGAGAGGGCTTGGCGCATGGGCAAAAAGGGAGCGGGAGGTTTAGCTCTGGAATGGGAAGGAGAACATAAAGGTTACCCTTGGAGAGCTAAATTATTTCCCTGGGTCTGGTACCAAGTTGGGCAGATGTCATGTCACAGATAGCTAAACCCTAGGCTAGCAGAATCTATCACTTTTTCCTGGGGCCAGAATGACTGTCTCTAAATGAGTCTGGTCAAGCTTCAGCTGGGCTCCAGAATCCACCATCTTAACAATAGCTGTGTATTTGTCAATGACTTCCTTAACCACACCCTTCTTCTGATGGTATTTCTCTCCAAGACTTTTGGCTGTAATTTTCACGACGATTTCAGGCAGCAGCCAATAGTCTGTCTGCGAAGTTCTTTTCTTTTCCTCTTCAATCTCCATGATTTCATCAAGTGCAGATTTCCTTTTCTTTCCCTTAGCCCGAGCTG